>VMDO01002299.1:10685-114182 GCA_007922755.1 Pedetes capensis
AAAAAAAAAAAAAAGAAAAAAAAGAAAAAAAAAAGGCCATCTTTATGTTAGATGAAATAGACTTCAACCTAAAATTAGTCAGAAGAGATAACAAAGTCAGTACATAGTAATAAAGGGAACAATCAATCAAAAAGATTAATAGTTATAAATATATATGCACCAAAATGTTAGAAATGAAGAACTCAATAAATTAAATAAAGGACACAGTGGAAAGCAACACCAGTAGACTAGATGCCAAACATCAGTGCACAGTTTCAAATACTACTTCACATAAAACAACAGATAGGTCCAGATACGAAAAGAGTGGGTGACCTCAATACCCCACCTTCAGCAATAGATAGAACAATCATACAAAAAAATTAACAAAAATTTCAGTTAAACACAGCACAATAAATCAAATAGACATAATAAACATCTACAGAACAGTCTGTCCAAAAGCTACAGAATACACATTCTTATTGGCAGCCCATGGAACTTTCTCTAAGGTAGATAACATTTTAGGCCATAAATCAAATCTTCACAAATCCAGAAAAGTCAAAATAATTTCTTGTATCTTATTGGAAAGTAATGGAATAAAACTAGAAATCATCATTAAGAGAAACTCCAGAAACTATACAAATACATGGAGATTGAACATGATGCACTTAAATGATCAGTGGATGATTGAGGAAATCAGGGAGGATCAAATGAAAATGAAAACATAACCTACCAAAACTACTGGGATACAGCAAAGCTGGATATAAGAGGGAAATTTATAGCTAAAAATGCCTACAGTAAAATAAATAAATAAACAAGCAAACATTTAATGATATACCTCAAGGTCTTAGATGAACAAGAATAAGCAAAACCCAGAAATAGTGGATGTAAAGAAATAAAGATTAGGGCAGAAATTAATTAAATGGAGATGAAAAGAACAATGTCTACAGCCATATCACTCTGGCGTTAGATCTTATCAGATCTCAGAAGCTAAGTGGGGTCAGGTCTGGTTAGTACTTAGATAGGAGACCACCTGGGAATACCAGGTGCTCTAAGCTTGGGAGAAGGGCCAAGCAGCCCACTCCTGAAACAATCAACCATGGAAATCCTATGAATAGCAGAGAAGGACAACAATAGTGCAAGGCATGGTCCAGTGTCCAGTAGTGTTTCATACGTTGTATATAGGGTCACTATGAATCAAGCAACAATAACAAGATGTTTTTGCCAAGTGGAAGGGCATTATGTAAACAACATGAGTTATTTATTGTCATTAACTTGTCATTTTCTCTGGTGATATTATATTGAGTACAATGGCTCTGCAGCATATACTGATGTTTTCATATAAGGCGCATTTTAGTTTATCAACAGCAAAAGTGATATCCTATAAACTAGTAATGTATTAAAAGCTAAAAGCTTCTTAAAAAGGAAAGAATATTAAGTCCTGAAGTGAATGTGGAAGAATTTTCACAAATAGCTTTTAAGATTAAAAACTGGTGCAACCACTTTGTAAAGTTATTTGGCAGTATCTACTAAATGAAATTACAATCCACAACTAAATTAGCTGAATATGTGCACACATATAACCTAGCAATTTCATTCCTAGGTAGACACCTATAACAACACATACGTATGTTCAATAAAACCACATACTAGAATTGTTATGGCAGTGCTATTTATACTATCTTGAAATTGGAAGCTGTAAACATAATATTGTCCATAAATGGTAGAACAGATAAATTATTCCATATTCATACAATGAAACATTACAAACGAATGAAAATGAAAAAGCTTTACAACTACATACAATAATATAGGTAAGTCTCACTAACATAGTGTTGCATAAATCAATCTAGAAAGCTAGGTACAGTGGAGCACGCCTGTGATCCTAGAGACTCAGGAGGCAGAGGCAGGATGATCTTGAGTTGGAGGCCAGAGGTAGCCTGTGTAACTTAGCAAGAAGCTGTCTCAAGATACAAAATTTAAAAAGGGGATTAGGGTATAGTTCAGTGGCAGACTGCTTCCAAAGTATGTGCGAGGCCCTGGGTTCAACCCACAAGCACTGAAAAAAAATCCAGCAAAAAGGAAAACACTCTATGATTCCATTTTTATGAAGTTCAAAAGGATTACAGAAATAGACAAAATCACTTAGGGTGTTAGAAGTTAGGGTAGCAATTACTCCGGGGTGACGGTTGCTGAAAGGCAACCTAGGGGAATACCAAGCATCCTGGTTTTTTGATCTGGATATTGGTTCTCTGGATGTGTTCAGTTTGTAAAAATTTATTAAGCTTTGCACTCGGAACTATATGTATGTTACACTTCAATAAGAATTTTTTAAAGGTTGAAAGTCTTATGTTACAGTTGTCTTGGTCAACAATCAAAAATCTATTTTCATTGACTTAGAGGCCAAAAAAGTCCTTTAAAAGCTGACCTTCTAAAGGCAATCTCTCCATATATTTCCACTGATGCCAAGTGCAGCTCACCCATCAAGGCAAAAAGGAGTAAAGATGTATTTCTTCCACCAAGATGTCCATTAATCCACAGTGGGGGTTTTATGCCCCATAAACATGATGACATAGTTCTATTAATCTTTTTTAGCATCACATCCACTGCCCCTGAAGAGCAGGGGCAGCAAGGCAGTTTTGGACTATCTCCAGCTGACCTCCATTATTCACACTACCAGTGCTGGGGCAGCTGACATAGCCAAGATTACCCTGTGTTCAGAGATACTGGGAAAATGAATGGATTCTGATGAATGTCATTTGCTTCCCCAATGACAAACACTCAGAGATCTGGTGTGCATGCAAATAATGCCATAACTGAAGACTGATGGAGGGTGATCCTGTCTAAAGACAGCTGGATAGGCAGCTAGGGTGAAACCCCACCTTCCTAAAAGAGGAACCAACAGCCTCACCATATAGGCTTACATATGGCATATATCTCAAAACAGTAGTTTCTGTTAATAAGTGAATTAAATTTCAGAGTTTAAGTGTCAAATTTGTACAAAGATTGGTTTTGAGAGAATGGAGGACCAAGGCAGTTGGAGATTCTTAAGTGCTATGAGTAAGTGGCATCTGATCCTATCAGATCTCGGAAGCTAGCAGGGTTGGGCCTGGTTAGTACTTGGATGGGAGACCGCCTGGGAATAACAGGTGCTGTAGGCTTGGGAGATGGACCCAGCAACCCACTCCCCAAAATCAACCTGCCATTAAAAACCCTATGAACAGCAGAGAAGTGTTTCTCCTGTTGTACGTAGGGTCGCTATGAGTTGGATACCGACTAGACAGCACCTAACAACAACAACATGAATAAGGAAAGGCTAAACTGAGTAGCAAAGTGGTCAAGTCATTGCTGATTAATTGAGGAATAATAAGAAGAAGTTGACATGCCTGGATCTTGGTCCTTCTCTCCCACCAAGTGAAGCAAATAAGAGCAACCTATTCTTCTACTGAATTAGTTTTCAGTTGCAGCATAACAAACTACCATAAATGTAATGGCTTCAAATGACAATACTTTACTATCTCACTTCTCCTGAGCATGGTAAATATAGGTCCAACCTAGCTGAGTCCTTTGTACAGTCTCAAATGCTGCAATCAAATATCAGCTGCACTGCAATCCTCACCTGAGACTAGGGGTTCTCTGACAGGTTCATTCTCCCCAGATGTTGGCAGAATTCAGTTCCTTGTTGTCGGACTGAATTCCCCATTTTCTTGCTAGCTTGTTTGACCAGAGAGAGCTTTTATTTCCTAGAGGTCACCTGCAGTTCCTTCCTATTGATATGGATAGAGGTGTTTTCTTTCTTCTGGGACAGCAAAATCTGTCTCTATGACTTTCTTTATCTCCAATCTCTAGGGGCATTTTTAAAGACCTACCTGCTTAGGTCAGGCCCACCAGAACACTCTCCCTTCTAGTTAAAGCAGTGGACTAAATACCTTAATTTTATATGTGAAAATCTCTTTTCCTAATCAAGGGAGTGTCTGGGCCATCCTGTTCATGGGAACCATTCACATCAAGGGGAGAAGACTGTTTGAGATATGCACATCTGGAGTTGGGTGTTGGCACCTCAAAGACCACCTTAGACTTCTGCCTCTCATACCAGTTGTCTCCATGTAGCCAGCTGCCTGTGTCCCAACTTGACTTTACCATTGGTCACCTCTGTGACCTTGAGTAAGTTACTTAACCTTGGTAAGCCTCAGTCTCCTCATCTCTAAAACGGGAGTCATTAACCTGGTGGGGCTCAGTGGCTTAAAACAATATCTATTTATTAATTCATAGTTCCATCCATCCAACATCTGGCACCTTACAGCTGTTCCCTGCCATACTTTGCCTCCATCATCAAGCCAGAAAAGACTGGCAAGTCCCTCTTAGCTTTTAATCTCTTTATACTCTCTGTACCTGACACCGAAACTGAGATTTAAGAGATACAGGTGATAAGGTCAGGCCCACCTGAAAAACCTTCTTGTTTTAAGGCCAACTGATTTGGGGCCTTAGTTACATCTGCAGAATCTCTTTAATAGCAGTGCCTAGATTGTGGCTTGGATAACTGGGAGGATTATGGACACCAGAAGTAGGAATTTTGGAGGTTACCTTAGAGTTCTGTCTGCCACAGTTGGTTATGATTACATGAAATTTTCTATTTAAAGTGATTGTAAAGGGCCTGACATGTCATAACTTCTCCATGAACATCAATTACTGTTTTTGTAAAGTTTTTACTCATCAGGGATCTGAAACACTTCTAAGTGTTGGCATGTAGATTTATCAGTATTCACTTGAGAAATCCTTTTCTTTCTTTCCTGATTTTTTCCTTTGGATATTGGCAGTTGAACCCAGGACCTCTGTATGCTGCACACATGCTCTACCACCAAGCTACCACCCCAGCCCCCTGATCTTTTAAAGCAGGTCAAGACAATGTCTCAGCCAAATGAGAATATCAGGGGCATTTTTTTTTTCTAGAGAAGACACCCCCGTCCCCCAGTTTCTGAGGAATTCTAACTTAAAAGAAATATTTACAAAAATGGCCCATAGGACATATAAGCAGCTCTGTTGCTCTTTAGCCACTTCAGCCAGTGAGGGAAATGGATAAGCTGACAGCTGTAAAGATTTCACAAAACCCTCTAGGAGCCCCTGCTCTGGTATTTTAATGTCCCTTTCAAGTGTCACTGAACATCATTCTTCTGCTTCTTCTTTAAAGGTACTGAGTATGTTTGCA
Source organism: Pedetes capensis (assembly GCA_007922755.1). NCBI lineage: Eukaryota > Metazoa > Chordata > Mammalia > Rodentia > Pedetidae > Pedetes > Pedetes capensis. Next base: position 15,868 of record VMDO01002299.1, read on the forward strand.
CTTATACCTACTACCCCAGAAATTAGTATTTCAATCTCTAAATTACAGAATGGGAAAATTTTTTGCTCCATGTTCCCAGAGATATTGGGATGAACTGGAGAACATTTATAATCCATATGCATTCAAATTTTCAAAGGGCACTTTTGCATTTTGAAATTGCTTCTGTGTGCATGAAAAGGGTCCTTTATTGGTGATGGGGGGGGCGTTTATAAGCCAAGTACATCTGTCATTCTGTGACAGCACAATTCAGAATCTTCCGTTTTGTTTTGATAAATTGTTCTTTTTGACTTTTCTTCAACTCTTTAAGAAAAATGGCCATGTATCTGGAGAACTAGGAGTTATTTTGGTGTGAGCTGGAGGCTCATTTGTACAAGTTAATTTCCAGGCTTGCCTCATATTGATCAAAATGGACACTTGCAAATGGCACATCTGTCATGGTCCTTGAAGCTATTCCGTATGTTTAGCATAGAAGAGATACATATACACAGGCTTATGACTTGCAGTTCTAAAATTCTAGCAAGCCAAGCACATTCTGCTCTGCCCTTGTAACCAAAGAAATGATCCTAAGAGATATTGGGGGAATGCTGGTGTTATTGTTGTTGTTGTTGTTAGGTTCCATCCAATAGAGTCCAACTCATAGTGATCCTATGTACAACACAATGAAACACTACCCTACATGTGCCATTCCCAGAACTACTGTCAGTGCTTCTCTTCTGATTTTCGATGGCTGATTGTTTTGAGAGTGGGCTGTCAGGTCCTCTCTCGAAGCCTGTAGCACCCAGTATTCCCAGGTGGTCTCCCACCCAACAACTAGTTTCTGAGATCAGGTGGGATCGGATGTCAGGGTGCTCTGGCTGCAGATAGGGGAAATGCTAGTCAAAGATAAAGAAGTTTCCTTTTTATCACTGGAGAGGAGCTGTGTTGTGCTATTCACATCTGCCCCTCCCTTCAGGACGAATGCATTGCATTCTACCCAACTGACAGCCCTGAGGAGTCCCTCTCAGAGTCTACCAAAAAGAGCCCTTAACCCATGCTGATCCCCTTTTCCTGATGTCCATCTGCCTCCAGGTGACAGGTCCATCCCCTTTCCTTCAATTGGTTGCAAATCCTGTTGTTGCTGTTGTTTCAATGACTGAGGGACTGAACTCAGGCTCTTGTGCATGCTAGGTAAGTCCTCTAACCACCGAGCTGCACCCCCAGCCTCGTTTTTTATTTTGACACATGGTCTAAATTGTGCAGGCTGCCTCCTGACCTCAGACTTGTGATCCTCCTTCCTCATGCTCTGGAGTTGCTGGCATTACAGGTGGGTATTTGATGCAACTCTGAAGGCCCCTCTGATACGGGCTGAATTCTGCCCCAGCTCCCAAATTTATACCTTGAAGTCCTGATCCTCATGACGTTAGAACATAACTGTATTTGGAAACTGGCTTTTAAAGACATAATTAAGTTAAAATGAAGTCTTTGGGGGAGGGTAAATCCTAATCCAATGTGATTGCTGTCTTATCAGAACAGAAAATATGGATGCACAGAGGGATATGCATGGAGAGATTATGTGAAGACAAAGGGAGAAGAGGGTCATCTGCTAGTCTCAGAAGAAACCAACCCTGCTAATACCTTACTGTTAGACTTCTAGCCTTCAAAACTTTAAGGAAATTAATTCCTATGGTTGAAGCTACCCAGTCGGTGGCAGTCCTGGCAAACTAACACACTATTCCAGCTTCTGAGCTCCTGTGGGGTCAGCTGAATCTTTTGCTATGACTCTATCACAGTTCAGCTTCTAACCCGGCTTCCCTCATGTTCGCTTCTGCTCCAGGTATCATATCAGTCAAGAACACCACTCAACAAAGTTCCTGCTTGCAAATCTCCCTTCCATTCTATTTCTTAGAGAATCTTGACCTATGATAACAGTTATCTGAGACAATCAGATGTCCCTTTTGATATCACTTCCAATGTTGTGAATGGCAGTAGTCAATCACACATGAAGCCCTAACAAAAGGCTTTGCTACCCATCCCTTGCTCATAGGTGGTTGGAGCAACCATATTCCACACTTGGCTAACAGATAGTTAAGAGGCCAGGATTCAAAATCAAAATAAACTACAATGTAGCCCAAACAAAGTGGCATTAAATTTGTTGAGACTAGGTTCCCTTGTGACAGTCACTATTGGGAAACATATCTTTCAAAGCTCTTTGTGGACTCTGTTTTGAGGCTAGGGAGCTGGGTCCATGGGCAACCATGGAGTGATAGCCTAGAGAAGTGAGGGTAGGTCTTAACCTGGCTGAAGCCACTCAAAATTGGGACACATCTTTGCAGGTGTATTTCTTGTCTAAGACTAGGTTTATCTTTCAGAGTAATGGATTATCTTCAGATAAGAAGTAGGTTACTTGTTGTTGTTAGGTGTTTTCCTGTCAAATCCAACTCATAATGACCCCATGTACAACAGAAGTCAGCATTGTGCCATGCATATGATCTTTTTATGTTTGAGTCCATTGTTGCAGCCACTGTGTTTCCTCTCATTTTGAGTTGTGCCACACCAGCAAAAGGAGGTCCCCAGGACTTCACTTCATTCCCATCATTAAGGTTGATTCTATTTTCAGGAGACAACTCTTACCCAGTCATTTCTTGAAAGTTTCCAGCCTGGGGGGGTTCACTTTCTAGCACTGTATGTGACAGTGCTTCTCTGCTATTCATAAGGTTTTCAATGGCTAATTGTTTCAGGAGTTGGCTAACAGATCCTTCTTCCTAATCTGTCTGAATCTGGAAGCTCAGCTGAAATCTGTCTACCATGCATACCCTGTTGATATCTGAAATACTGGTGGCATAGCTTTTAGCATCCTAGCAACACACAAGGCCCCATACCACAACTTGGGTGGGTTTTAAATTCATAAAAGTTAACTGAGTCCACCTAGTCTGGAGGTGTGACAGCATCCTGCCCAGTGGCCCACACTCCCCAGGTCTTAGTGGTCTGTGCAAGCCAGGCCACAGCCAAGCATCTGCACCTATTTGCCTGAAGGCTATCTTAGGCTAGGAGGCTCAGATCAAATATTTAGTAAGCTGGGAGTCTGGAGAATTAACACCGATTCACGCTGGCAGCCTCAGCCAGACTGGCAGGAGTTGATGTTTATGTTTCCCTGCTCTATCACCTTTGGGTGAGAAAACACAGACTTCTTCAAGGACATAAACTTTTAGTTTTACAGGACGGGAAACATGGTGGCATGCTCTATGTTGGCCATCTTTCCTGCTATGTCACCCACCAAAAATCCCCCTGCATTCTAATTCCTGAATTATGGCCTGCTTTTGAGAGAATCCAAATTAAGAAGTGAGAAGAAAATTAGTCAGGTATCAACTTAATCTCTCAGCAACCAGTTTGTCAAAGATTAAATTAACATAATTCAGCTTCTAACCCTATTAAGCCTATAGCCATACCACTTTCGTGTCCAATCTTGTCAGATCTCAGAAGCTAAGCAGGGTTGGGCCTGGTTAGTCCTTGGATGGGAGACCACTTGGGAAAACTGGGTGCTGTAGGCTTGGGATAAGAACCTGGCAGCCCACCCCCAAAATAATCAGCCATCAAAAACCCTGTGAATAGCAGAGAAACACTGACAATAGTGCTGGGCATGGCACAGTGTCAAGGAGTGCTTGGTCTGCTGTACATAAGGTTGCAATGAGTGGGACCCAACTCAGTGGCACGTAGCAACAATAACAACCCCACCACCACCCTGTTGAGGTACAAAGTTCCTTCCTGTATTTTACTATCACTTACATCATGTACTCAGTACCCACAAACTGAAAATCCAGGAATAGGTCTTCTGACTCAAATTTCTTCTTCACCATCCAGTCTGTGACAAGAAATTACCCTGGCAATGTTGGAGTTATTGTTCATCAAGTTCTCAGGCCCCCAAACCCAGCTGCAACTTTCTATTGTATATTTCATACTCCCAGCTTCTCAGAACACTCTTTCCTCTTTCTTTTATTTGATTAAGAACATCTGCAGAGGTGGTTCAGCTACAAAAGTTAATAATTACTCTTTCTTTGTCATGATAATTAAAAATTTCAAGGAACAATTGTCATTCATTGACGCTTATGAATTTGCCCATGGAGGGTAATGCTTATTAAAGCCAACGAGTCATGACCTTAAAAATGCTGTTATTGGCAGAAATAAAAATCTCTCCTCAAAAGGAGAATGTTATGGCAAGTCACAGGGTGGCTCTGAAGCCTGGAGGCTCAAAGGAATACAGTGGCTCTGGATAGAACTGGACAAGGCATCCTGTGCAGTATCCTTTCTTCCAAGCTATTCCATTAGCATCTGACATGCACTGCAAATGCCATTTACAGTTCAAAGAGCTTATTAACATATCTTCCAAAGGAGCATTTTGTGAGGATAAAAGCTGTTTTTCTCAGGCTGATGTCCCTCCCACTCCTACAAGAAAGGATCTCTTTGTTCAAAAGGCAAACCTCAAGAGAACAATCTCCCTCCAGTAATTTTCCATAGACTCATGTCAGAGACAATATGAAGTAGCAAATCAACATGGTTCTATCAACAATGCCCCTTGAAGCTTGATGGTGGCAGCAATGATGTGTGTGTGTGGGGGGGTATAATTTGGGTGCACAGTGTGAGCTGTGTATGAAAGATAGCAAAAGAGAAAAAGAGTGAGTTCCATCAATATCTATGCCCTTACCTGCCCTCTATTCTCATTCTTCTCCAACATGCACAATTTGCTCCAAACTAGGTTGTTATTTCCCATTTTTATCCCCTTGTAGCTATTCCATATGCTCTCTCTCTGAAGTCCAGATAGAGGAACATGTGCCCTACCTTGACTGTAAACCCCTGAGGAGACACTGTCTTTTCCTTTGGTCTTCTTTTCAACTAGCAATGGATTTACCTGACTGAAGGGCATGGAGAAAAGTCTCAATTGTGTTCTTCCACTGGACCAACAAGCCCTGCGCTACCTATTTGCAACAACTCTGACTCAGGAGACCCAAAGAAAGGTCATTTGGAGCAAAGTTAGAAATGTTGGGCCCCAGGTCTCTCCATGGAAAAAGTAGCCTGCCTGCTCCACCAGCCCTCTGTGGGATGCCGCCCTGCCTGCCATATTTCTAACTTCCATTGTTATTGCTCTGACAGGTCTCAGTAAGGCTGTTTCCACTTCATATTTTGGTCTTATTAATTAGATGATTTTCAAATGTTTATTAGTGAATATCCCTGAGGGCTGGGTCTTCTTCAGGGAATCAGGGTGGTACTCAAAGTGCTCCCTGCAATATTCTACTTAACTTTGGCTCTTGTCATGTAGTCTTCTATTGAGAGTACTGTATAAACTGTTCAAGCTTGTAAAGATATAAAAATGTTTCTCCTTCTAGTCCTTGCTGATCATTGAGAAGATGTTCCCTGCTTACATAACACTTTCAAGGTGCTGATGAATGGCACCATTCTCTCCAGAAGGCTGGGACCCCCTCCATCCAGAAAATCACGACTTATTGGCAAAGAGCCTGTGTGTGCCTCTACGTCTACATGCCAGAGATGCATAGATAATAGATAGGTAGGTTGTTGTGGCTATTAGGTGCTGTCAAGTCTGCTCCAGCTCATAGCAACCCTGTGTGCAATAGAACAAAACATTCCCCAACACTGTGACGTGCCTGACACTATGCCAGTGCTTCTCTCCTCTTTATAGGGTTTTCAATGGCTGAATATTTTGAGATTGATTCCATAGTGAGCTGCCAAATCCTTCTCCCATTTTTGCCATGCTGGGGAGCAGACCCAGGGACTCACAGCATGCAGAACAGCACTCTACCAACTCAGCTAAACCCCAGTCCAGATATTTAGGTAGGTATTTTTTCTTTCTTTCTTTTGTTTTGTTTTGAGACAGGATCTTGCTATGTAGCCCAGACTGGCCTCAAACTCATTTTCCTCCCACATTACTCTCTGTGATTACACATGTGTTTTACCATGCCCAGCTAGAGATAGATATGAATACAGCTAAATTTGGATACTTAAATTTTAATTTTTTCCTTCAGATACTATAATATTAAGGTATAATTTTGTTTTCTAAAGTTTACATTTTTTTTTTCAGTATCAGGTGTTGAACCCAGGGCCTCAAGCTTGCATGTTTTGCAAGTGCTGGACCACTGAGCTGCTGCCTCTAGCCCATTTTTTTTTTTTAACTTTCTGAGACAGGGTCTCGCTAAATTATGCAGACTGCCTCAGGTCTTGAACTTGTGATCCTCCTGCCTTTGCCTCCCTAGCCGTTGGGATTACAGGCATGCGCTACTGTGCCTGGCTCTCTGAAGTTTACATTTTAAAGCCATTTATATAAAATAAATCCTCTACATGTCTGTCAACTTGTCCTACTGTGAGGGCTTATTTGTTGCTGTGCTACTGAAAACTATGCTATCAGTATTTCATATTCCAGCAGGGTCACCCATGGTAGGCAGGTTTCAGCTAAGCTTCCAGATTAAGATAGATTAGGAAGAAGGACCCGGTAGCCTACTCCTGAAACAGTTAGCCATTGAAAACCCTATGAATAGCAGAGATACAATGCCAGAAAATGAGCCCCCTGAGGCTGGAAGTCATTTAAGCAATGACTGGGGAAGAGTTGCTTCCTCAATGTAGAGTTGACTTTAATGACAAGAATGGAGTAAAGCCCCTGGGATTTCCTTTTACTGATGTGGCATGACTCTAAATGAGAAGAACCATAGTGGCTGCAACATTGGGCTCAAACATAAAAAGATTGTGTGCATGGCATTGTGTTGGGTAGTGTTTTATTCTGTTTTACATAGAGTTGCTATAAATTAGATCTGACTTGACAGCACCTAACAACATATAACAAGTGTCAAAATGTTTTCAAGGGAAAGGAATTTAAATGATAGGAACTAATAGTTATTGAATACTTCTATTCTAGACCTTACGTGGTTTCAAATGCATAAGCTCAGGTCATCCAGAACACTACCTATGAAACAGCTATTATTATATTCATTTTATAGTAAGACAGTCTTTTTTGTAATGCAAAAACGAACGGAAAAACAACCGAAGATTAACTAACTAAACACAGATGGGGGGGGGGGGCAGGGAAAAGAAAACAAGACCAGAACATAGAAATGTCAACTGTATGTCAATACTGTTCTCACTGAAGGCATGTGAAAAAAGAAAAAGAACAATCAGGTATCCACTAAGATTATTTTAATGGGGGTAATAGAATGATGGCTTTTTGAAAATAGCGAACAGATGTCCCACTCTTTATACTGACCTTGCTATATAATTGCTACTATAATCCCTTTAGTATCTATTTCCTAATGTTGATTCCACTCAAGCATCTGTGATACGAGATGCTGCAGTAGCTGCTTACTGGGCATCACTGATGTTTCCAATGCCGTTTATAGGGTCAAAATTTAGGGGCAGTCAAAATAAAGACTTGGTTTGCATTTTCAGCCGGAAAACTATGTTTTATTTGCATCTGTGCAATAATGTTTCATCCAACCATCCTTAGTCAGGAAATTACAAAGATATGCCAGTGGAGTTGACACATCAGCATAATATACAGTAACTACTCAATTGCTGAGACACATTTCTAAAATAACCAAAGTTATTCCAAAGTCCATGCTAAACTTTCCACCTGAAGTATGATTTATTCATTAAAAACAAACCAATCTTCTATGATGTACTTTTAGAGAAGCTGGGGAGGGGAAGCCAAACTTTAATGCTGTGAACAAATGTAAAAAGCATTTGGAGAGATCCACTAATAATATATTTACTGAAAATATTTAACCAGGATTCTATTTTTCTATTTAACTTAATGCATCAAGAAATATATACAGACATTTTGGAAAATAAATTGCTTAAAATGTATTTAACTTCTAAGTTAAATCTTTGGGAAATTGGATAAGGAGGAATGGTACATTTTTCAATTCCATCAAGATCCACTTTGAGAAAAGCTCTGGTGTTCAGTGCATTTGTTATTTCTTGAGGGTCTCACTACTACCACGCTAGATTACCATGTATTCTAGTTGTGTGACAATCAATGTGCCTTTTATCTCATTCAGCAATTAGACCTTTAGCCATGCTTGTTCTCTAGTCAGAGGGCCAGAAGTGATTAAGAGGATCCCTCTAGAAAGCAGGCTGGGGTTTAGCTCAGTTGGTAGAGTGCTGCACTGCAGTCACTGAAGCCTTGGCTTGGATCCCCAGCACTGCAAAAATGGGAGAAGGACCTGGCAGCGCACTCCTGAAATAATCAGCCACTGAAAACACTGAAAACCCCATGATGAAAAACCCTATGAGAGTGCCTATGAGTCACATCTTATCAACAGCACTTTATACCACCACCACCATAGACAGCAGGAGCCATTGGCTTACAGAAGACTTGTTACAGCATGTTCTTGATACTACTCAGTTGTGGAAAGACCATTATTTCTCTGGTGCTCAACCAGGAAATCACTTTGTTCTGTCAAAATGGAATACTGCCATAGCCTCATTGTTACCCATAGGGAACAATACAGTACAAAGAAAATTCAGGGTGGTCAGATTAGAAAAAATTGCTGCTGCATTTAGTAAATAAATCTGCGTGAATGCCTCCATTTTTCAAAATGTACTGGCGGGGAAAACTCATGTAGAAATCAATTGAAAAGGACTAATTGGAGCAAACTAACAAAAGTCTAGTGGGGGACAAAGCCAATGATGAAATCTTGGAGATTATTTCACAGTACTTGGTTTAGCTTAGCAGCACTAGCTGCTCTGCACTCTCTGAGGACCTGGGTTTGATCCCCAGCACTACAAAGATGGGAGAAGGACATGGCCATCCTCTTCCAAAGCAATCCTGAAACAATTAGCCATTAAAAACCCTATGAGGGTTGCTATGAGTTGGACTGGACTTGACAGCACCTAATAATAACAACAACCATAAAGTAGCCTGGTATGCTCAGACTTCTAAATAGGAATCTCCCCGCCTCCCAGCTCATCAATGAATGGCCTGAGAAATTCTGGTCAGGTGCAACATTTCTTCAAATATACAATTATTATCTTAAATCACATTTCATCTTTAAAAGTTCTACTTAATTATATGTCTATGGTTACTTTAACATCATTTTTTCTTTCTCTGAATGTGTGTATGAAATTGTGTTTCTGAAAGAGATACCATTTCTACTGTTGGACTACAAGTCCACCCAGACCATGCGGCCACTCTCAATTTTAAGGAGACCACATCATTTTTTCAGAAGTACTCTCTTCTTTTGAGGCTATTGTGGAATAAAGGTAAAGAAAGATAGGCTTACATTTGGACAATACAGACCCTTACTTGATCACTTCCAGTGAACTGTTTAACATCTCTAAACTCAATGTTTTCCTCTCAAAAAGTAAAGCTAATAATATATCAATCCCACAGGGCAGAGCTGTCTAGAATATTCAAGAGGATGGTGTATATGAAGGAAATATCACTGAGTAGCTATTGAAAATATGGTAGCTATCACTCTTCATAAAGTGTGATTTGGCCTGCATGCAAAACTGTTATTGAACATCTTTAGAGTATTCAGTGAAAGGGGAAGCCAAAATAAACTTTTATGAATTCTGAACACATTTATCTAACATATTCCACTCAGAATGTCTCCTTTTCTCTGGACTTCATGAGGGCATTATTACCACAAGGAAGATTATCCTTTATTATGTTACTTTCTATGACTCATATCCTTGCCCAGAAAGTAAGGCCAACAGAGAGAAGTACATTGTCACACTCCCAAGAGCTATAGTTTTCAGACTTTAGTAAGCATAAAACTTGCAACATGAGTAAACATGTTAATTCCTAACTTTTTTTCACAGATAACTGTGCTTTGTATATGTAGAGTGGTGCCTTGAGAGAGGATTTTAATGAATGTTCTCCATCCCTGCATTTCTGCAAGTATTCAATAGTTCTTCATATGACCTTCTTGTGAGAAAACTGGTCATTGGATTTAGATCCTCCCTAATCCAGTGTGACTTCAACCATTAACTATATCTTCAAAGATCCTATACCACATAAAGTCACATTCTAAGAGTTAAAGTAGGCATGGCTTTAAGGGAGGGACCCTATTCAACTCAGTATACCTCTTTCTCCTCCTGACTGAACTTTGAGAACAGTTGTTTTACTAGCTAGTTAGTAAAACTAGTTAGACTACAATGTAAACAATTGTCATTGAGTGTGATTCCACTTGTTAATATTCTAGGTAATTGTCAGAATATCATTTAATGAGGTTATTTTCATAAAATAATCTCCCTCATATTAAGCAACATTTTTATACTTTCTATAGAAAATATCCTATTCTTCATCATGATACTTCTGATCCTAAAATTTGCTGCTGGCATGTATCCTGATTCTTTAATGGGACACCTTTGTACTGCCTTATACTTGTTCTTACCCTTTTACATGGTATTGTAGCTCAGTTGGTAGACTGCTGCTCTATACTCTCTGAGGCCCTGGGTTCAATCCCCAGCACCACAAAAAAGGTAGAAAGACATGGTAATACACTTTAAAGCAATCCTCAAATAATCAACCATTGAAAACTCTATGAACACCAGAGAAGGACCCATCTAGTGCCAGGCACAGCACAGGGTCAGGGAGTGTTTCATTCTGTTGTACATAGGGTCACTATGCATCAGACCCAATGCAATGGCACACAACATCATCAACAACAACAACAGTGTATCAAACATGGAGCTGACATTTAGTAAATACTGAGGTGTTTGCAGGAGGTATATATTCCTTCTGCAAACAAGGGTGGAGATTGTGGAGGACAAAGGATGCATAAGGCATAAATGTTACTGTTTTCAGGGAGATTTTCTTGGATAGAGAAGCTAAGCATTACACAGATAGTACAAGCCAGGTGGACAGAATATCATCAGAGCTTTCTTACAAATCACATTGTCACCACTTGACTTAGCTGTGCAATCTTGGGAAAGTTTCCTTACCTCACTAAAGGTCAGTTTTCATTATACTTTTACCTACCTCACTAGCCTGGCTTGTTATTGTTGTTGTTGTCATTAGGTGGCATGAAGCTGGATATGACTCATATAGACACTAAGTTCAGTAGAATTTAAACACTAACCAACACTGTGACATATACAGGATCATTTTATGGTTGAGCTCGATGTTGCATTCATTATGTTTCTTCTCATTTTAAGCTGTGCCACACTAGCAAAAGGAGGTCCCTGGGACTTTACTCCATTCTTGTCATTAAGGTTAACTCTAATTTGAGGAGGTAGCTCTTCCCTAGTCATTTCTTAAATGCTTTTTGGCCTAGGGGCTCATTTTCTGGCACTATATTTGATAGTGTCTCTCTGCTCCTCATAGGGTTTTCAATCGCTAATTGTTTTGGGCCTGAACTGTAGGGTCCTTCTCCCTAGTCTTTCTTAGTCTGGAAGCTCAGCTGAAACCTCTCCATCATGGGTGGCCCTGCTGGTATCTGAGATACCAGTGGCATAGCTTTTAGCATCACAGCAACACACAAGCTTCCATAGCATGACAAGCTGACAGACACATGAGGGAGCCTGGTTTGAGTAGTAAACAAATATTGAGCATGCAGAAATTGCTCAATAAATAACAATTATAGAGACCTAGGGGAAGAAGGGGGCTGGGATTTAGTTCAATTGATACAGCACCACTCTGCAGCCTCTGAGGTCCCAGGTTTGATCCCCAGCACTGCAAAAATGGGAGGACATATCAATCCACTTCCGAGGCAATATGGAAACAATCAGCCACTGAAAACCCTATGAGGGTCGCTATAAGTCGAACATGACAACAGCAGCAGCAGCAAGGGAAGAAGGGATGTGTTGATAGGTTGATTCTGATATTTTATGTGTTTATTGTATTGGATTATAAGTTTTCTGACTGCAGAGACCTCATAGTTATACAGTTGTAGAATAGCTCATAACTCTTGACAGATTTGTCCCTCATAGAATATTTGTATAATGTCACCAAATGCTGTCCTGGTCAATCAATTTAGTCAATGATTCCAAAAATTCTTTTGTTGGTATTAGAATAAAAATTTCTCCATATTATAGGTTTCTGCTCCTATTCATAGGTTTCTCTTCAAGCAATGTAAAATTTTGCTACCCAAATTTATGCAGGCAGATGGCAAGGGGTAATAGACAACTATTGGCAAGAGAATACCCAAGTGTAAAGGGTTGTGAGGGGTGAGGTCAAGGAGATGTAAGGCAAGAGTTTGGATGGGTGAACTCTGAAAAAGAATGCTTCATATTTCCAACTGCAACAACTTGGAACCACACCCATGTCTGATGTCCAATTAATATAGGTTATATTGTGATTGCCGTAAAAATCCAGGGGCTTCAGGGAGTGATGCAAATTGCAGATGCTACTTACTTGTCTCATTTTCCTAGAGTGGCTGGACTTTCCTCTCAGTTGCAGCTTTCTCTGATCATGCACATAATGCTGTGTTATTTTTGCCTTGATGTAATTATTATGATATTGATTTTAAAAATAGGCCCATGGTAGAAATTCTACACATATGCCAAAGAAAATTTTACCATGACTTTTACATTTGTACTCCTGAAATTATCCTAAATATCCATCTGGAGCTTTGAAGTTAATGGATTTTCATCCAGCTAAACTGTTCTGCAACACCAAAATACCTCCCACATAAATTCACTTAAGTATCAGTTATTCTGGACAGGCCTATTTATTTAGCAGAAGCCACTTTATTATACTGTTTCATAAGCAAAGGCACTGAAGGGAAAATATCATACGGAATTAACATAACTGTACCAGCACATGAACACAAACTGATAAAAACTATCCACATGAAAAATGTTCCTGTGCTCACAGGTTGCATGTATAGAAAGGGCACAAATCATATTTTAAGTAAATCACAAGGCAGAGCCAACTTGCAGAAGTGAGTGCCTCTTTGAACTTGTTCTAACCCAGTCAAATGATAAGAATCGGGAAATGGTGATGATAAATGCATAATAACAATGCCAGCTGGCATCAACATAACGCTCTGTTTCATTGTGGAAGTATTTTTCATGTAGATTACTTCATTTAAGTCAGTATTAAACTGCAGGGTCCAGAGTGAAGGTGTGATGAATGGTTTTATTTCATGAGCAAGAAGAGTGTAGTACAGAGAGTTTAAACGGTGAGCTCAATGCTCCCAGGGGGAGAGTAAAAGGGTTGAGATGAAAATCTACCCTTCTGTTTCCTTGTACCCCAGTGTTTCCTCTATTAAGTACCATTTATTCTTTAATCTAATCTGCACCCTTTCAATGATGTTGTTGTTATGGGCCGTCAAGTCGGTGTCTGACTCATAGCGATCCTATGTACAATAAGCGAAACACTATTGTTAGTGCTTCTCTGCTATTCATAGGGTTTTCAAAGGCTGATTGTTTTTTAGGAGTGGGTTGCTGGGTCCTTCTCCCAAGCCTACAGCACCTGTTATCCCAGGCGGTCTCCCATCCAAGTACTAATCACACCTGACCCTGCTTAGTTTCTGAGATCTGGTGGGATCAGACGCCACAGTGGTATGGCTGAAGGCATTTTCAACAGTATTAGAGGGCTACAAAATCAGATGTGGATTAGAATCTTGTGTTGACCACAAATGCATCCATATGCAATTCTAGTCCATGTCTGATTTTGTAGTCTAAAACTATAGAAAGAGCATGGATTAGATTTGAGAATATGCCATTAATTTTGTTTGGTTTTTGCTTTTACTTATAGTTTTGTTTTTGTTTTTGTTTTGTTTTTTTTGGCAGTCATTAGGGTTTGAACCCAGGGCCTTGTGCATGCTAGGCAACTGCTCTACCACTGAGCTATACTCCCAGCCCCTTTTTTGTTTTGAGATACAGCCTCACTAATTTGTGCAGGTTGCCTCTAGCTTCGGCCTCAGAATCCTCCTGCCTCAGTCTTCTGAGTCACTGGGGTCATAGACATGCACCATGACACCAGGCTAATAATTCTGTCTTGAACTATAGTTTACCTCCAGTCAAATTATTTGGGGTGATGAATCTTTATATACAAGAATAAATGATCTACCTTATCAAGTAAGGCTAGATGTTGACTTCTTGATATATGAGGCAAACTCCCAGGGCAAAGGAGGTAGACTATGACATGGAATGTGCGACCTTCCTGAGCCATTTATAATTCCAATTTATCCGTCTATGCAGCCACCCTCCCAGCCACCTCTTTTATCCAAGCATCAGAAATAAGTAGCAATAAAATTTAAAACTGTTCAAATAGCAAGACAACTATTATGATACTTTTTGTGTGCTTCTGTTTTTGCCATTGATGTGATAGGCAAGGGAGAGTAAGATAACAATGAATAGTTTACTTGATGTCTTCCAGAAGAAAAAAACAAATCTCCCAAAGAAACAAATACAAATAAACAAAAGGTTTCTGGATTTTTGGTTCAATGGTTCTGGGTCTTAATTTTTAACAAATTATAGAGCCATTTAGCAACCTTACTTTCTCACCTTTGAAATAAATGTGCTAAGATAGTATGCAAGGGCCTACTTTCAAGTTATTGACGTTGTTGCTTTCCCTATGGCTCCATCACCATATATCCTAGACATGCAAACAAGTGTCGGGGATCTAGCAGTCCAGCTCTATTGAGTCAGGAAGTTATAAAGCTCATGCTGACAGTGGTCCTTTATACTTAGTGGGTGAGTCAAGAAAGAGTGAACTTTTTGCTTTAGCACTCTTGTGCTGGATTGTGACACCAAGATCCTGACAAGAGAGTCTTGTTTCAGATTCCTCACCTCACTGACCTTTCTCGTGGGCTCCGAGCATGCAGTGTCCTTTCAACCTCCTCCTTCAACAGCACAATGCACCCACCCAATTCCTATTAATCTTTCTCCCCTGGTCTTGGCTTATTTTCTTCTCCTTGAATTCAGTCCAAGTCTCACAGCTATATGGGAGGAAATGGGATTAGAACTGAACTCTCTCCGGGCACTATGGCGCATGCCTGTAATCCCAGTGGCTTGGGAGGCGGAGTCAGGAGGATCACAAGTTCGAGACCAGAGGCAGTCTGCATAACTTAGCGAGACCCTGTCTCAAAAAGTAAAAAAAAAAAAAAAAATGTGCTGGGGGCTGCAGCTCAATGGTCCAGCACTTGCAAAGCATGCAGGTGTAAGGCCCTGGTTTCAACCCCCCAGTACCACAAAATAATAATAATAATAATAATAATAATAATAATAATAATAATAAACAAATAAAGAAAGAAAGAAAGAAAGAACTGAACCCTCTTGTTTAGTTTTTGCCATCTCTATTTCATAGGCCTGGACACATTACAGATTATTTCTTTTTTAGCAAACAAATGTTCACCCGAACCCACTTATGCACCACTGCCCAGACTCCCAAAACCACCTTAAGCCTTCTCCCTCATACCAGACCTCCTGCGCATCGGGTGTGAATACCAATACCAGCTATCTGTTCAGTCACAGAATTCTTTTACTTCATAATCTAAAATGTTAAGATGTACCTGTGCCTTTTGGCCAGTAATATGTGGTCCTATAAGTTCAAGCTCAACTCTAGGAGTTGATATAGTTGAGCATGGTTTTATGTATGATAGCCTTTGAAGAATCCATGGTTTATAAGCAAAGATATATCAAAATGAAAAAGTGCATTTTTTGAGTATGTGTGTGAATGAACTATAACATAATTTTCCTGAGTTAAAAGGGGAAAACTTTTTGGTTCTTGCACTGCTTAAAACACAGGGGAAACCCAGAAATGTTGTAGAGTCAGCCACGTGTTTTCCCCAGCATGGTAAGCATGTGAGGAACTATGCCACTGATTTCTGACTAGCTCAGTATAACACTGGAAAATGGAGACAAGGTGAGAAATAATAAAACGTTTTCTCTTTGTTTTCTGCCCATGTATAAAGCAGTTCTCACTCCAGTGGGGCAGATGCTGTAACTGCGGCTTCTCAGATATGCATAGGTTTGCAGTTGCTTGAGTGACTCACTCCCAGGGACAAAATGCCAGAACTTTGGGAGCAGCCTGACTTCACACTGATCCCATAAAAATTTTTAGGAATGAAATTGGAAAAATAATAAAAGAATGATAGTAAATGTACATTTATCAATTTCTGTTTTTCAGGTAATATTTTGACTAATTTAATTTTAAATTAATTTACTAATATTCACTACAATTCTAGGAGCTAGCAAACTACTATTATTTTTATTTCATAGATAAGGGAACTGAGGTAGAGAAACTTTAAGTGGCCTAAAGTTAAACAGATTATAAATAATTATGTTTCTTAGATATTTCTGCCTAACAAATATTCACCAAATTTCAAAGTAGTGCAATAAGGAAGTATTCCTACAGGAATTATATGTAAACATATGAACTACACACACATGTACATGCATGTGTTACAAGTATACAATGCGGTCTCCCAAACTATCTGGTATTTCTATTTACTTTTCAGATGAGTGGTATGTTGGGGTTCAGCGAATCTCCACTGGGAGTAGAGGGGAGGCTGTGGCAGATGGAGAAGCTCTGCCTTTTAACATAGGCTGTCTGGAACTATTCTCCATATCTTATCCTCTCTTGATTAATGACCTATGTAGAGAATATTCTCAATATATCATCAAGATCAGAGAGTGAAAATACACAAGATCATTCAAGGATTAGCTTTAGAAGTAATACAGAATCAATTCCATTGTCCTTCTAATGGCCAAGATGTCACACAAACATGGGAAAAGTCAAAGAATCAGGTCATATTCAGTTCTCACAATGAGACCACAGCAACAGTGTAGCTAGAGAGAGTGACTGAGAATTGAGGCCATTGATTCTTTCTACCATGGTAATAGTCTGCGCCATAGCACTCTGGCATTTGATCTTGCCTGATCTTGAAAGCTAAGTGGGGTTGGCCTGGTTAGTCCTTTGATGAGAGAATGCCTGGAAATACCAGGTGCTGCAAGCTAGGGAGAAGCATGTGGCAATCCACTCTTGAAACACTCAGCTATGGAAAAACCCTATGAATAGCAAAGAAACACTGGCATATGCCAGTCATGGCACAGTGTTGAGGATTGTTTTCTTCTGTTATACATAGGGTTTGCTATGAGTTGGAAGTGACTTGATGGCACCTAACAACACCATCATGTTGATATAAGAGATCTGAACTTCAGTAATCTGGTCACTTTTAATTGTGATGCTACACTTCCTCATAAGTGATGCTACTATTCTCTTTTTGGAGAGAGAATTTTATGAGGAGCCTCTTTTGAGGAAGAAGGGTAAAAAAATAGGCCTTCTCTAACATTAAAGATTAAGCCTGAAATAGAAGTTTTACATTTAGAAGGAGGCAAATATTATACATGAACATATCAGGAAATAAATTAGGCAAAAGATAGTGTATATCTGTATCTATCCACAGGCATATTCATAACTACATTCATATGTATATCCATGAACAAACACATAGAAGATACATATCCATACACATGTGTACACTGAGTATCCAAAGTAGTTCTCTAGGTGGTCTAGACTTCCCATTTTACTGTTACATTAACCAATGACTCCTAAGAAAATATTCTGATTTTTACAAATACTTTATCACACAGAACCAGACTGCAATTTCACAATGGTATTTATCCATTTAACCAATATATTTATTTAAGGGATTCAATCTGTCTTAAATCAGAACAATTTTGAATGCAAAGTGATGTTTATCACTTTTACTATTATGTGCTCCTTTTGTGTGCCTGGTGTCCAAGAACTCATCAAAAACTATCTGGATTCCTACTGGATTTTATCTCAAAGTTATTGTAATGTGGCTACCCTGGGCAATCTCTTCTCATTAAGTCACAATTTTCATTGAAATAGCTAAGTGGATGAAATACAATTGCTAAAGAATAATGAAATGAAATGAACCCTCAAAGCCATCTTTTCAACATAAATCACAAACTTAAGTTGCAGTGATCTGAAAACAGAATTTAAGGATGTGTGCAATCCAGAAAAAGCTAATTGATGCTTAATTTTTGCATCACATCTGGTAAGGATATAATTAAGGGCTCCACATGATGGAAACACTAAACATCATGTATAGAAAGATAAGGTGTGGGAAGATGAATATTAGGATAAAAGCAACCTTCTTCTCTTTCTTGTTTGTTGTTGTTGTTAGGTGCTGTTGAGTAAGGTCCAACTCATAGCAACCCTACATACAACACAATGAAACAGTCTCTGACACTGTGCCCTGCCTGACACTATTGTCAGTGCTTCTTTTCTATGCATAGGGTTTTAAATGGCAGATTATTTCAAGAGTGGATTGCCACGCCCTTCTCCCTTGTCTGCAGCACAGTGATTTCCTATCCAAGGATTAACCAGGGAGACTCTGCTTAGCTTCTGAGATCAGGCAGGATCAGGCACTAGGGTGATATGGCTGCAGACTCTTTCTTGGTACTGTGAAATAATTTCTCTTAAACTAAAGACTTTTGGTAGCTTCTGTGTTTATTGTCTACTTTGTTCCTTATTAGAAAGGATGTCCAAGAGTTACTAAATTAAAAGAAAAGGATAGAAAGCATAGCAGCCCCTATAGAAAAAAATGGCCTTGATATTCTAGGTCAAAAATTGCCCAGCCTTGACAAGAAAATTAACCTGAGTAGATCCCTGTGGTATTAAGTGAAACACCGTATATGAGTTATTCTCAAAAATTTTAATCTCACAAATTCATGAAGTTGGGCTGAGGTGATAGCTCCTACTTATTGTTGTTGTTAGGTGCCATCTAGTTGTGTCCGACTCATAGCAACCCTCATAGGGTTTTCAATGGCTGATTGTTTCAGGATTGCCTCAAGAGTGGATTGCCACATCCTCCTCCTATTTTTGCAGTGCTAGGAATTGAATCCGGGACCTCAGAGACTGCAGAGCAATGTTCTACCAACTGAGCTAAATCTCAGCTCCCAGCTCCTACTTAGTGTTACAAAAACTCAAGAGCCAATAGTCCAAAAGGTTCAATGGTTGATAATTTTTGAACATCTGATCATTTTCAATTTCTACTACAGGTCATGGGAGCTTGGAAACAAAACACTTGGTGATGGGAAAAGAGTTTCATGAATGTTACACAAAAGCCAAATTACAATAAGGCTGAACAGAAGTCTAGCACCAATAACCAGGAGATTGGGGTTGGCTTCTTTTGTACATGATCAGAGATAGAGCAGAGGTTTTGCAACCAAGAGAATCTGTCTGTGCTAGGAGGCAGCTCAGAGGCCAACACACATTTTGATACATTTGTTTTGTTAATGGCTTGGAGAAAAGCAAGTGTCCCTAAACTCAAGGAAGTAGAAATGAAAGGCTAGAGCTTGGAGGTCTGAGAAGGAATGAGTGTAGAATGCAGTAAATTGGCAAAAACATCACAGGGCTAATGATGAAACCACAGGCATGGACTAGGACAGGATCCACTGTCCACTCATCAGCAAACTCGAGGGGTGCCTGTGATTATAAGAGTGGCTCACATTAGATGTAGGTAAGAGTCTGCAGTATTGTAGACAACTGGAAGAGGAGAAAGGTGAAGGAGCAGCATGTAGAGGCAAATGAAAAAGGCCCATTCAATAAGATTTGCTGTTTCTCACTCCATAGAATTTGTCTCTTCTTAAAGATCAGATTACCCAAGCAAGCTCCATGCAGAAAATCACAATAAATATTATGTTTTTAAGAAAGGCTTTTATGGCTAAACAGTGTTAGGAAACACTGGATATTTAACCTTGCTTGGATGTTAAAAATGGTTTAATATTTTCCTTTAATATCTACCCTCCTCATGGAAGAGCCCGGTTCATAAAATTCTATTGTCTTAGTAACCTAAAGAAAAGCCTGTAGACCAAGTTCACATGTGTGTTGGTGCAAACAGTCCAGATTTTAGCAAAGAAAAAACATATATCCTTATTGAACACAGGCCAAACCTCCTTTTTACTCTGATTCAAGAACAGACATTGAGGGGCCCAGTCCTTGTGGTTTCCATTAAGCAAGGCAACCCTCATAGGCACAATCTCTATAGTACACCATTGGATCTTCTACAAAGAAATAGCTGTGGTCTACTTGCTAAGCTTTTGGCCAATTAGATCCATATTGCTTCCTTGAAAGCTCTTGAGGCTTACTATAATTTGGCATTGCTGTTCTTACTGCTCAGCTCAAGGGGCTCATTGCCAGATCACATTAAAGTGGGAAGTCCACCAGCCACTCACATGCCAAAGCTATTATAGATAGTCAATCTCTTCCAATGCATCATTGATTCTCTGAAAGAAATTTGTAAAATAAACAAAAGGAGCACTACAAGCAATAGTAAAATTATAGAAACTATTTTAAAATGAAGTTACGTACTCAAGTAAGGCAATGTTTTTATCTGGTCAACTATCCAGAACTAAACCAACTTCTGTAGATTTATGTGCTATATTTTATCTTTGGGCTGGGATTTAGCTCAGTTGGTAGAGCACTGCTCTGTAGTCTCTGAGATCCCGAGTTCGATTCCCAGCACCACAAAAATGGGAGAAGAACCTGGCAATCCACTCCCAAGGCAATCCCGAAACAGTCAGCCATTGAAAAACCTATGAGGGTTGCTATGAGTCGGATACCGACTCGAAGGCACCTAACAACAACAACAATTTTATATTTGTCTTTGAAAAGATGATACCTTGATTGTGAATAAAAGAAAATATCCTAAATGGATGAAGATTCTGATCACTTTGTCCTATGTAACTGAGCAATGGTTGGTTGTAATGAGATTCCTCCTGTAGAAGACAGGATTTTAGGAAGGAACATGTACATCAATCACAAGGAGTTTGTTGCCACAAGTGCTTTCCAACTCACTTTTGATGGTCAGTGAGATTCACATCTGTACCAAATCCATTTACCTTCTCATACATAAAAAAGGAAACATCTTTGCAATTTCCATTTTGCAATCAAAAGATAAGCATTACTATTATTAGGTACTCATTCAGGTTTTGAGAAAGGCAAAAGAGTGTGACTTCAAATCTTGTTTCTTCCATAGGAAATACAAGGTGCATCTTGCTCTAGTAGAGGAGTCAATAACAAAAGTTTTACTTGAAACTGGATAGACTCATATGTGATAATATCCAAACAATGTAACAGGAACAACTAAAGGAGGACAAAGAGGAAAGAGGTGAATTTAACTTAGGCAACAATAAAGCATAGAGATCTTTGGGATGTGATGTTGCCTTTAGGAAATGGACAGGTACTTGGAAGGGAGGATGAGATTCAGGGTTGAACAAAAGGATGAATGTTAGAAAATATTCAGTGTGCTATTTAACAGCAAAGTTTTGGTGTGATTGACCTGTGACGTGGTGAAGACAAGATCGAATTCAACTTTAAAGGACCAAGGAAAGTTTCTCTGTCTACAGACTGATTGAATTGTATGTTGCAACAGGCCTGATCATCTAATTCCAATGCTCTCATCTTAGTTGAGGAGCCTGAATATCAGAGGCTTTTCAAAACTTACTCAAGGTCACTGGAGAGGGAAAGAACCAGAAATATCATACAACTGACCATGCATCTTGGCCTCCTATCAGACTATGACATCGGTGATGAAAAGAATAACTGTCAGTGCAAGGATGATCATCAGTTATCACTCACTGGCCATGTTTCAAATGAGACAAATCTAGGGAAGAGTAACATGGAAGTTTATTTATATTGATGTTAACTTTTTCTTTAAAAAATGTAAAGTAACTATTGGAACTGTTCAAGGATGAAGATGAGTCAATTCTGCTTAGTAATTCAAGTACTCGGTTCCTCTAACCTTTGTTTTCTATAAAGAGAAGCAGCCCTGTTTTAATATATGTTTTTTTCATGCTTATTCCAGATTCTTGTTTTGAGTACATACAAACTGAAAAACATTCAAAGACATGGTTCTCGATCCTTTTTATTAGAAACATCTAAAGCCAATACCGGATCTCCCCCTAAGGCATATTGAACTAATTTGCCATAGAATTCCACTGGATTAAATTGCAATGTTTATATCTTCTTCCCACACCCCTCCACATATAGAACATTTCCATCCATAAAATTTTCTATGTGTGTTATACAGGGGAGGCAGTTTGAAACCTCAAGAGTTAATGAAGTACAGTTTAGAGAAGAATTGAAGAAGTCAAAGTTTGAGGAACATCTGGCTACCATGCTCTTGGGCTGAACAATTCACAATTAGTGTGCCTGTGATTTTGGACTTTACCCTCATTTCAGGGTTCTATTTTTGTGTATGTTGTGCTGAAGTTGAACCCAGGGCCTTAGATATGCTAGACAGGTCCTATACCATTAAACTATACCCAAGCCTGAGGGTTGTGTTTTCAGTTATCAACTATAGACATGAATAACAATGAATTCTAGAGGTACTTATACTACATTAAGGGACTAACTGTAAGTAAATCCAACCTACTTTCTTTTTCTGTCCATTTTGGATTACTGTAGGATGCCATTTTAATGACTCTCAAGGGGCTATGCAAAAGAGAAAAGCTTTTTATTAAATGCCAAGCTGGCATGTAGTCTATATATTTTATGTATATTTGGTATAAAAATCAGAGAAAGAGGAAGGCCAATAAAACTCAATGGGTTCCTGTCATCAGCATTGTTAGCTATAATTGTTGTACCTCAATGCAGCCTTCTATGAGAGAGCCTGACAATTGGAAGGATTTTCCATGTTATGGAAAGCTTATCAAGTGTTGATGCACCTAGAAAATGTGGTCAGCTTATGGAAAAAGCTGATTCTAGAAGTAGTGGGTTCCATGTGCCTGGTCATTTATTTGTACATTTTCTCTTGACTCTATTTCTTGTTCTGCTCTGTATCACAGGGACTCACATGCTCCTGGCTACTTTGGCTCTCTTGCTTCCTATAACATTTGGTCAGTAGGAATCACCCGCAGAAGACTGGCAGTTAAGAATTAGAAAAGCTTGGTGTATGTCTTCTCCTCTCCTGTTTCCAGGCCATGGCCACTGCTAGAGGTGACAGTTCACTGCTCCCTCATCCCAGCTCCTGTCTGATGACCCTGGCTCCTGGACAGGTAACAGTAGTACCACCTGTGCTCCTTCCGTTCCAGTGTTGGTAATGGCAGTATGCTGTTGAAAACACATGGACTGCCTCACTGAGACTTATTTGGCTGTGTCCTTTATCCCTGAAGGGAAGATCTGGGCAGCATATCACAACATCTGCAAAGAGAATCATATTCTGGAATATGGCCACCTGACAGGCAGCTGTCCTCTCTAATCTCTAAGTTCTTGTTCCTTCAGAAGCTAAACACACACACACACACACACACACACACACACACACACACACACACACACAAATTCTCAGAAGACCACTCAAAAATGACAATTCAACCTTCACATATTATTTGGCCACTGACATTATTATTCTCAGTATTTGAACTTTTTTTACATGTTGACTCACCATGCAAAATCAAATCATGCAGGTATAACAAAGGATATACAGAGGTAGAAATAATCTGGATTCTCAGCTCTAGTCTCAGTTGAAGGCTTAAGATATCAAGTCTGACAAACTGCTGAGATGGCAGCATGACATTTAGATATCATTTTCTCTGAGACTTGGCGGAACAACACAGACATATCAGCACATGTGATCAAGAGTTGAGGACAGGTCTGATGAAGATGGATTCTATTTTTCTTTAGCCAGATTGCTTCCAGGACAAAAGCCTGTGACTCTGGACTGGCTTCACTATTTAGGGCTTGATGCTCCATGGGGCAGAGTCTGAGGAGTGACTAAGTCACAATAGCCAGGGTCGTTCACAGGGTCCTGAGGCCAGCAGGAAGATCACAGAAGCCCAGTCTTAGCAGTTCAGTGCATTAGACAAGATCACATTGTGTGCATGGAAGATCAGAGAGGAACATGTAAACAAGGCCTCCAGCTGGGCAGGGGCTGAAGCAGACAGGAGGATGGAGCAGAGAGACAGATGCAGGAAGCAAACAGAGATAGGGGGAGGGCTGGTGCAAGCCACCCCTGGATCAGGACATTCTGCACATATCCCTTCTATGGGTAGATCAAAGCAGAGGAGGGGCATGCATGCTTTAGGCTCTTCCCTCCAGACCCTGCACTAATTCTTTTTGCATTCAGGTTTCTAGACTTAGTTCTTGTAAGTAAGAACATTTCTTTGACTAACTCAGGGAAAAGATTTTTAGTTGCTACTGGCAAAAAAGGAAATTACAGCAACAACTTAAGAGACTCAGGATCAACCCCTCTCTTGACAGAACTTTGGCAACATAATAGAGCTCATTTTTATAGAGCCCTGTACAAATGGGCTGTACAGGAGACCTGTGCTTATCAGTTACACGACAGACCATGCATAGGGAAGCTCTAGGACTAGTCACTAAAATTCAGAGTGTATTATACTTTTTCGTGATATTCACAACTGTAGACCTTGGTTTAGTGGCATCCAATGACTGCATAGTTCAAAAACTGCCTTATAAGTTCATGCTAGTCATAAAGAGGAAGAATATTTTGAGTGTTTAAGTCATGTCAAGTAGCCTGATTAGATGACATACCCTAATGAAGGCCTCTTCTTGAACAGATAAAAAAATGCTATTTTACTATCATACTGCAAATACTCTAAGGAAGAAAACAATTTGATTGTGTGTATATATCTTTGTCTTTATAACGTACACAGGTGATAATCTTAATTTGCATAGTACTTTATGGTTTGCACATAGCTTGATATACATTATCTCATTTGATGAATGAAAAAAGAGGTTCAGAGATTTTCCTATCCAATAACAACAGAAACCCAGGTCTTCTAACACCAGATTTTCTCTTTTCTTTTATTCTACAAGCCCATATACAGCAGAATGACCCTAGTTCAATGAGCACAAACTCCTCTGTTGGAATCTTCATTGACTGTTTTGGGTACTTCCCCTCCTTATTGTATGATATTCAGTGTTTCTTCACTCTCCTCTGCCAAATGGCATGACTCATGTAGTTTCATGCATTATGACTCCTTTGGGGAATCTATGGTATATGAATGGACAATATTGGGACCAAGACAAAACCCTGGTCATGAGATTTTATATAATACCAGCCTAGATATTTGGAAAGCTTTATGGCATATTTTTGTTATTCTTGTTCTTGTTTTTAGGTTCCATCATGTAGGTTTGTAACTCATAGCAATCCCAAGTACTACAGGTGAAACACTATTGTCAGTGTTTCTCTGCTATTCATAGAGTTTTCAATAGCTGGTTATTTTTTCGGAGTGGGTTGCCTGGTCCTTCTCCCAAGCCAACACCTGGTATTCCCAGATCGTCTCCTATCCAAATACTAACCAGTTCCAGCACTACTTAGCTTCCTAGATCTGATAGGATCAGATGCCACAGTGCTATGGCTGCAGGCTTCTGGCAGATTGGACTGTGTTTATTGGCAGGGTGCTGAGCATGCCTCTCCTTGCTGTATGTCTAAGTGCTATCCCATCGATTTGGGAAGATTGATTTTGAATATGGATACAGAAGGGAGAAACACGTGGTCCCTGGCTTGGTCTATATCCATGTTGTTGACTATGTCAGTGGGTCCCCTAATCATTATATAGCTGTCCATTGCCCTTACCCTCATGAGAACACAACACCACAGTGTCAGGGAGTGTTCCCTACTGTGGTACACAGGTTTGCTATGAGTTGGAGCTGACTCATTGGCACCAAACAACAACACAAATGTCTAACAACTTTCATTGGCCCCATGAAATCCATCCTATATCATGGCCATACACCTCTTCCTAGAGATTCTGGGATGTGGTGTATTTTTGCCTTGCTGCTGTATATGCACTGAAACTGAGAAGTCTTTCTCTTCAGCTTCCCTTCAAAATTTCTTCCTTGGATAACCATTAAAGACTCAACATATGCTTTAACTATGCCCCTCTTGGCTGAATTACTTACCTCTCTTCTGTAAGCTCACACTGCCCTCATATAGCTCAGTTGTGGCACTTATCATCACCTTGCAATTTTTACTCACTTATCTCTGTCCCCTACCCACTGCCCTCACTCAAAGGATCTTGAAATATGACTGTAGGAAACTTTTTCTCTGTATCTCTGGCCCTTGACTGTCTTTTTAATAAATGAATGAATATTTTTGGTGGCTACACAATCTAATTTAAAGAGGATCAAAAATAAGCTTGCTTAAATTTGGGCCTTTGTAGGAAGCAATCAACTGGAAGATCACTTGAGAATCTTCAAAAAGCATCTTTAGGACATCCTGTTGGTCACAGTTGTGGGGCTAAATAGTCATTGTTCAATGTAATTTATGATTTCTAAAGCCTGTGAGGATGATATTCTATCTTGTTCTGTTCTGCTTTTAAATCCATGTTTTCCTTAAATGATTCTGCTTAGCTTGTAACTGGGGACTATTAAAACATGGACTGGTAAGAGAACCCCAAATATGCTGTTTTAATGACAAATGGCTGCATTGGATCTCTTGGGATAGGAAGGGTGGAGACTACCTTACAGTTATGGGACAGAGGAAAATTTGAGTATAGGATGAGCAGAAACTGTTAGGCTACAGCTTTGAGCAGCACAGGCTAACTTCTAACAATACTTTCTGAGGAAAAGTAATATTCTTTGCCTTTAAATATATTTCCATTGTGTTCCCATGTTCAATTTCAGACCTTTTTAAAAACAATATCCTATGCTTGCCAGAATAATCTATTCCACTCAAATGCTGCTGTGTGAACAGGTAATTTTTTTATTGAACAGTAATTAAACATAACTGAAAAGAATTGCTTTCCAATAACAAGCAAGTGATACATCAACTTCTTAAAATAAAGTTCATTGTTCCCTCAAAAATAGTACAGTATTTATAAAGCATTGAAACCTCACAATTCATAAAAATATTTCTGAAATTAAAATATATGGTGAGGGCTGGGGGATACAGCTCAGTGGTAGAATGCTTGCCTAGTATGCATGAGGCCCTGGGTTTACCAAGCAGGATCACACATCCATGTGCATACCCACACTCGAGTGCACGCACACATGAGCACACACACACACACACACACATCCTGAGATTAAAACATGTAATCCTGTTATTCATCCTTATTACCTGTTCAACATTTTCTTAAGTGCCTACTATGTGCTGCTTTTTCAAAGTATGCATAGAGTATTGGTGAACACAGGTGATATATGACCACTAGTGCTCAAAGTATGGATAGCAACTCAACATCAACAAAACAAAAATTCTTACAACTGGGTCAGCATGCAACTTCGTAATATATAAAGAAAAGATTGAGGTGGTCCAAGATTTGGCTTTACTTGGTTCTATAATCAACACCTATGGGAGAAGCAGTCAAGAAGTCAAAAGATGCATTGCTTTGGGAAAAGCTGTGGCAAAAATATCTTTAAAGTATTGGAAAGTAAGGATGTTACATTGCAGAAAAAGGTGCATCTGATTCATTCCATGGAATTTTTAGTCATATCATATGGTTGTGAAAGCTGGACATTGAACAAGGGAGACAGGGAAGAATTTATGCTTTTGAATTATGGTGATGGAGACAATTATTGAATATACCATGGACTACCAAAAGAACCAACAGATCTGTCCAAGAAGAAGTGCAATCAGAGTGCTCCTTGGAAGCAAGGATGGCTAGACTGCATCTTACTTATTTTGGATATGTAGTCAGTAGGGACCAATCTCTGGAGAAGGACATAATGTTTGGGAGAGTGGCAGGTCAACAACAACAAAAGAAAACCCTCTACTAGATGGATTGACACAGTATCCACAACAATATGGTTAAACATAAATGAGATTGTGTGCCTGGCACAGAATCAGGGAGTGTTTCATTCTGCGATACATAGGGTTGCTATGAATTGGACCGAACTTGACAGCACCTAACAACAACAAAGTGCTCAACAGTTAAAATATAATAATGAAAATGAAAAATTACAGTTTTAGATGGTCCTTTGGAACATACCAACAGGGCATCCAATGTACCAATCAATGGGTACACTGTAGTAAAAGACATTAAAAATCTCTATAGAAATGTCTGTCTTTTGCATGTGGAGTTACAAATTCAGTTAACAAACTGATCCTATTTCTAACGTGTTCATGGCTTTAACTTGGTAGAAGTTCAATTTTCTTCCCTTCAAGAACTAATATTATCATATCTGCTATCTTGTACATCTACAACTAGAGTGGAATTTGATGATTTTGAGGGCAGAAAGTGGTAGTTCTGGCACAAAGGAGACCTACATTTAAACTTGGCCAAGATTTTTCTACTTTAATATAGGTTATTGTTGCTGGTGTTGCTAGACATTTATAAGCAAAAAGAAACCAAGACAATGTGAAGTGACCTTGCTCATCCTGACCTAAGTATTGCCCATAATTCTGTTTTAATTAACAAATAAAAAAATTGACAATTATGGTATACAATGTGCTATTTTGATACATGTATATATTGTGGAACAATGAAATCAAACTATCTGACCTTTATCAACTCACATCCTTATCATTTTTTTTTGTGATGAGAACATTTAAGATCTACTCTCAGCAATTTTTAAGTATATAATATATTATTACTTGCTATGGTCATCATACACTACAGTAGATCTCCAGAACAGAATGTATTTTTCCTAAAGTTTGTATTTTCAGATCCCTGCTAGTAATAAATAAAGACCACAAGGCCCTAGGAGGGCATTAATATAAGTGAGAAGGCAGAAAGAGATGGACCACACAGCTGAAATCACTATAAGAAGACCCCAGAAGCTGTACATCCTAGGATCAGCAACTCTGTCCATCATATAGGCAACTGAGCTTGCTCCATTGCCACAGAGATACATATTTCAGAGTCATGTATACCACATGGTTATATGCAAAATGCTAGTGAGTGTGGCCTTGGCAGCCAATTAGGATGAAAGTGAACCCATCTGCAAATCTGTTAGTTGTACTGATCACTTCCCTAGATGGTTGATTCCATCATTTAATTCTGGAGACTTCTCTCAATGCCTCTCACCATCACACCTCATAAGTGAAGGAGGAAAACAATAAGTAATGAGAATAATACTTATTCTTCTTTTTAATGGTATATGTATAAATTGCACATTTTTCTCACCCATTGCCTCTTACAATGCTACCAGGGAGATCCAACCATTACCTATGGTGGATTTTGAAGAACTTTCTGGTAATTTTCATATTATTCCTATGAAGACCAGTGTTACACAGAATATTTTCTTTCTTTAATAGTTACCTAATAGGCAAAGGTATCTGGGTGTTTAACAATCTTCTTAATCTCCTTTAATATTTAGTAAAAGGACTTAAAGTCTTCTTTTGAATTGGGTATAAATCATGAATATTCTTATTCTGAAATATTAGTCTGAGGACAACTTACCTTCTCTGAAATATTGCTGTTGTATTTTTTCTTATCTTGGAAAAGTTTTGTTATAACATTGATGAGTGTAGTAATGAATTTTATGTCTGTGAGGAAGATGATAGCTTTTGAAAATAGTTTCTAAAGAAAAAATATGACTTTCACAAAATAGCAAGCCAAAGGAAAATTTCTACCATTTTTGAGATAATTAGTTCACCATTTATGATAATTCAGAACTGCATAGTCAATGATGACAAACACAACTTACTTCAGTTATTATTCTTTTAACTTCTCATTAGTATTGGAATATGTTAATGCTATAAGAGCTAAAGTTCATGTGTCAGTCACATTTTTATTATTATAAACGCTAAGAACTTTAGAAGGACCACAACAAACACATATAGAACTAAAAAGCCATATAATTTCAAAGATGTTTCACATCACATTATTTTGCTACTTATATAGCAACAACATATTCTTCCTAATATCCACTGTACAATTTTCCTCTTTACATTTTGTAGACATATAACTTAAAAAAGTGTCATACTAAACATCTTTGACAAAAGTGGCCTAATAAAATAATTTGTGTGCTAGTATACCTACCAACACCAACACCAACAGCATACTCATGTGTTTTGCTCATGTGTTTTGTAGAAAACAAATCTACTGATTTTAGAATAAAATAATTTTACAGCAATAACACTTCATGGTGATTGAGGTTTCTCTATTCAAAAGCACAGAAAAAGTTTCGAGTAGGATAATGTTTACTAATAAAATGTGTAATTTTTAGGAAAAATGTGCATCTTTATGAAAATGTTTAGATAACCTCTAAAATACCTAAGATCATGATAATATGCATATACATAGAGAGACCCTTGCACACAGTAGATTTTGAGTAAATGTCTTATTCCCCACCCCTCACCCCCACACTGCCTGTTGCTACTCCACACTCCTCAGACTTATTCCCTTACAAGGGACAGTAACTACAGTGATGTGAAGTAGCACAATTTGCAGTGACATATCTGAATATAATGTCCAAGGATGTTTTTTGCATGCATGTGTTGACTTTAATATAGATTGTTTCTTTAAAGTAAAAAATGACAAAGTTTGTGCTAAACTTCTCATTAGTACCAAGGTTTTGTACTACTGTATTTCCTAATAATCACAAATATTTAAAGGTGTATTGTGCTGCCTTAAATCAGTTTTTTTCACTGGAACTGTTGGAGCAGAAGTTGGATAACTGATACTATGGCCCTGGTAGGGGGGAATTCTTGTAAAAGGTGCCAAGTTGGATTTGGACAGATAATTTGATAAATAAAGAGTATTACAAACACTGTAGATTTTTATATGTTCAATAATATTTTTTATTATTCTAATTAAAGATGTACATCTACATACATCACTACTACCTATCTTGATCTTCACACTTAATAAAAGGATATTTTAACATCAAAAAGCAAGAAGTGCAAACTCTACAAAGTGACAGTCCTCCTCAAGAAACAAGAGATGACAATTCCTACACATGAATATATGCCATTGTTGAAGGTATCTATTGCTAAGAACAAGCCAGCCAAAACCTCAGTGACTTAAAGCAACCATTTTGTTATCTCTACAATTTTGTAGGTTGACTGAGCTTAGCTTGGGTCTCAATGTAGGGCAACTGGCAGGTGGCTGGGTGCTCAGCTTTGGTCTTTGACCTGACTATGTATGGCCTCTCCATGTGACTTGAGCTTTTCATACCATGGTGACTGTGTTCTGGAAGGGAGTGTTCCAAGCCCAAGAATTCCAACACAGAGGCAAGAGCTTACATTCCTCCTAAAAGTCTAGGCTTACACTGGTATAGTAGGCACAGGGTCCTCCAGATACAAGACCAAGGGAAAGAGACTCTGCCACTACTCGGTGGGAAGTCAGGACACAGTGATAGTGACATTTCTTATTTCTCAAAGCCATCACTCCTATGTTTTCTCATTTTTCTTTGCCTTAATGAGAACTTTGACAAGGACTGGCAACCGTCTATGAACCAAAATCACAGGTGTTAGGAAATCACAGGTGTACTAACTCATCTCAAAAATCACTTCTGACTCAGAAATTTATTTTCATAAAATAAGTAAAAATGTAATACTTACTAGTATTTACCTTTTCATACCTATTTGGCATCAACTATTCAAAGAGAAATTTCTTTTAAGAGAATATTACTTCATTTACTCACCAAACATTTATTGTCTATTCCCAGCACAAGTGAGTGGTTAATATAGTGAATTAATTCTACATGGCAGCCCTGGACAAAATGAATTTTGTGATAACTAAGTCTTTTCTTTTCTTTTTTTTTTTATTTCTTTTTTCTTTTTTTCTCTCTTTGAAGGGAAATTGCCATGGGCAGTTTGTCCTGATGGGTGAGGGAGAGCTGGAAAGCTCATTGGCTCTATTATTTATGCCCAAAGGTATTATAGCAATCATTTACTTCCTCATGCGATGCTACATGTGTGCCACATGCTTTCCACAGGCCACTGAGTAAAGAAGCCTCCTTGGTAGTGCTATGTTGTGAGCAGACTGCAAGATCCATGCAGTGAGTTTCTCAGGTGGAATATGCAAGACTAAAGGGAGAATACTTCTGCCAACCCCTGAATACACAATTTTCATTCAAGATTGCATTTTCCCTCTTAGACTACCAAACAATGTATTGCCCTACAGATTGCTAATGAAATGTATTCATGGAAGGTAAAATAGCCATATCTTAAAGAGTATATGTCACTGATGTCTCAAATATGTATTACAATTAATAAACAAATACACACACATTTAAGATATGTAATTCATCTACAAGTTCAGTGAAATCAGCAAATTTAAATCAATTCTCTCCAATCTCCAGCTTGGTAATAGCAAATTATATAATTGATCAGGAAGCTATACAGTCAATTCAAGTCTGTTGCTGACAGCTGAGCTTATCGGTGCGACCACCACAGTCACCAGTTCCTCAGCAATTAATTGGATCTCTCTGTGGTCAATCCAAGTACATCATTAAGAAATAACCAGACCAACCATTTTA
The DNA here is from genome assembly GCA_007922755.1 of Pedetes capensis. Classification (NCBI taxonomy): domain Eukaryota; kingdom Metazoa; phylum Chordata; class Mammalia; order Rodentia; family Pedetidae; genus Pedetes; species Pedetes capensis. Next base: position 48,164 of record VMDO01002299.1, read on the forward strand.
CAGTCTGGCTACTCCAGTTGTCTTAATGACTGAATTGAATTGGGCTGCCCAGTGACCCCATCAATGGCTTCACAATTGGCCTGCAAATGATCAAGACAGCCAGTCATCCATGGCCAGTGTAATTTCACTAATAAAGTGGAGCTGTCTCTTCATATGCTGCAGAAGCACTAACGGGATTGTTTTCACTATGAGCCATGGCCCCATCTGACACAAAGACATTTTCTGACAATTACCCAGCCATATGTACATTTGACCGGCCAGCCCATAGCTTCGAATGACTCTAACATTTCCAATATGGAACTTCGATGTTACTGAAGATGAAAATCTGATTAAGTAAATTGCAGTTGCAAACCAGCCACAGTGATAAATAGCTGGAAACTTTTATGAATGTCATGATGACTGCTATTTAATGTAAATCTCTTTGTCCTGCTTTCAAAAGAAATAAATGACCATTTTCTTCCTTGCCTGACATGTTGGATCAAAGAATGAAATAAAAACACTGGAGAAGTAGAGTTTTAAAAGCAATCTAGTCATTCTTGGTCTATAAAACCTAAGTTACAACCCTAGATTTTTCTGGCAGATGTGTCTGTTGAATGCAGCTCTTTTCTATTCAGTAGAAAAGGGTCTTACTTTGCAAATGCCATTTGCCTCACACAGCTGTGCACACATGTGCATGTGCACACACACACACACACACATCCCATGAAGCATTCACCTTATATTTTCCTCTTACTTTCTTAGCCAGTTCCATTTGATGATGGCAGATTTTAAAGCATTTATTAGAGATATTTTATAGCTAACTTCTGCTTTGTCATTAGCAATGCTGTTTCAAATATTTATCTGTATTGTTTCTAAATAAAACACTCAAGCAAACATTTATGAGGCATTTGTGAATATATTTAGGAGAAAAGCTGTTGTCTGCTATTGTCTGTGGGCTGTAAGCCATTCTTTGGTACAACGGATTTTAACTCAGCAGTTTATCTGAAGGTGTACAGTGGAAGCCAATATGCTGGCTGGTTCATGGCCTATGGGAGCATGGGCTGAATCTTGTTTAATGAGCATCATAGAATAGAGAAATTACTATAATTCAGCATCTAAGTTGTCACTAAAGCAGATAGTACAGCTCTCCCACCCTCATCTGTTGTATCTTCTGTATTCTTTCCTAGTTCATAGCTCTCTCCCAATTTCTAAATTCTCCTTCTCTCCTCCTCTAACAAAAGTCCACCCTGAACAGTCCATAGGATACCAATGAGTAACTTCAAATATATATATTAAAAGTATGGCTGGTCCATCTGACTATACAAATAATAAGTGGGGAATTTATTAAGAAAATAATGGCAAATTTATTTAAATAATGTTAATTTGATAATGTTTTTAAGATTTATTTTCTTATCTGCAAAAGAAAAAAGTTCTTTTTCAATATTTTAATCAGTTCTTCCATTATTATATAAATTCATTAAAAGGCAGCAGAAAATTGCACGGTAACTTTCATTTTTAATCCTGTATGCTACAAGTTCTTGTCAATATAATTTTTTATGACTTCAAATATGGTATATTTAACTATAATCATTCCACAAAGTACTCATGGAAAAATAAAATTCCATTACTGAAATAAAAACCTAGAGTGATATCCATTATTCAGCTTTGTTGTTGTTAGGCACCTTCAAGTTGAACCTGACTCATAGCAACCCTATATACAACAGAAAAAACACTAGCCAGCACTATGTCAGTGCTTCTCTGCTACTCATAGGGTTTTCAGTGGCTGATTGCTTCGGGCGTGGGTTGCCAGGTCCTTCTCCCTAGCTTACAGCACGCAGTATTCCCAGGTGGTCTCCCAACTCAAGGACTGATTAGGGTGACCCTGCTTAGCTTCTGAGATCTGACAAGATCAGATGCCAGGGAAGTACAACTGTAGACATCATTCAGCTTAGAGAACGTTAATATAGTTTATATTATTATATTATTATGGAAACGTACACATGAAATTTTAACTCTGTTGTCTTCTAAGTGTCTGCCACAAAGCTATAGGAACAGACTCCAGAATTTAAGCTGGATTGTTTTTCCTGGCTGGACTTTGATTTAATTTATGTCATTATCTTGGCCAGTTTACTTGACTTACCTGCCCCCAATTTCTTGATCCTTAAAGTGCATTCTGATGTTTTTGATGATTAATGAGGCTACTCATTCCCTCAGTGCTTCTTGATTGAAAGTGACAAGGCATTCATGCAATAATTAGTTGACAGAATTTCAATGTGCTTCATGTGTTTTTCAATGCCTTAGACCAGGCATGTTTAGCTTGTGGCCCTTGGGCTACCTGTGGCCCAGGACAGCTAGTAATACAACCCACAAAAATCTTCTAACATCATGTTTTGTTTAGCATTTATTTTCTTTGTGCCACCTCTTATTATTTATAGGCCCTAACTACATTATATAATTTATGTTTGGCCAAAACATAATGCTCATTACGTGATGCAGCTCAGAGAAGTCAAAAAGTTGGACACCCCTGCCTTAGACCAAGTGCTCTAAGTAAATGTATGGTTCAGGTCCTGATATCTTATTGAAAGATGTGGTGCTATGAAATAATGCACATTCTTCATGTGGTATACATGTAAGCATGTACAATTCATTAAGAAAAAAACTATACATAGGGCCTGGATTTTATTTAGTGCGAAGATACCATGGTAGGATCAGGGTAAGAAATGTATTATTAGCACCAAGCACATTTTATTACATTCAAAACTAAATTTTAAGATGTCTAATAATTTCACAATAAAAATCAAATTGAAATCCTAAACATAACCAAACAATTTTTAATATATCATAGGGGATGAGGTACTAACAGAATAAAAGTGAAAAATTGCTGGATAGTTAGAAACTAGTTTTATAAAATAATGAAGGAATATTTTAAAAGCAATGTTATAAACAATTTAATATATACATGTTAATCATATGAAGATAGTAAGTAATGCTTTAAGAGATTATATGTACAAAATAACAATAAAGGAGAAAATGTGGATTTCATTAAAATTAAGAACTGTGTTCATCAAAAGACACCACTAAGAGAATACAAATGGCAAACCACAGAGAAGATGCTTGTGATATGATAAAAACATGTGACTGCATGTTCGGACAGGTGAACACTAGCTTCCCGGGAAGGTGTTACATGGTGACAAGAGAGATGGAGGAGGAGCCTACTCCTGCTGAGCACAGCACTTTCAGGTGATCTGGGACTGCCTTCTAAAGCTGAAGGATGGGTGTTTTTCCTATGTTAGAATACAGCATAAATATTGTTAAATATGCACTAGAAAAGCCCAGGTTACTTTGTAAGGAGAGACAGAAACAATTGGAAGAAAGAAATGCTATCAAAAGTAAATGTCAGCATTCTTTACTGGGAAGTCTTGGTATCAGAATTCTTGGTGAGGGGAAGATAGCAGTGAACAGGTTTAAGGAAAAACTCGTAAAGTGAATTTTTTTTAATGCTAATCCTTAGTTCTGACAGGGTATTGAGAATAGGTAAAATTTAATGTAAATCATTCAGCTTGTCTTTTGGTAGGGGCACAGTTCATCTCAAACTATTCAAAGTACTAGACTCAAAACCCAAAGTGGGTGGAAAGGAACTTAGTAGAAGTACTTGAGCCTTACCCATTCATGCTTTGGCAAAGTCCATCTAGCTTCTCCTAGGACATGGGAGGGTGGTGTAGATTCCCTTACACTGTACTTCAGGTCAAAAGAACTGTTTTTGTTGTTTTAAAATAACTTTTACTGTGTACATTTAAAGCCTACAGTTTGATGTTATGGAATATGTGTCAAGAATAAAATGGTTACTATAGTGAAGTAATTTAACATATTTATCATCTCACAGGTACTTTTTTGAGGAAGGAACAACTAAAACCTCCTTATTTAACAAAAATCTGGAATACAATATAATTTTATTAATTTAAATCCTCATGTTGTACATTAGATTTCTGGACTTGGTCATCCTGTATACCTGCTACATTTTATCCTTTGGCCTACACCTCTCCATTCCTCACCCCTCCCATGGTAATTGCAGTTTTATTCTCTACCTCTATATTTAACCTTTTTTTTATTTTTTAAGATGCCACATATAAGTGTTGTTAGGTGCTGTCCAGTCTAACTCATAGTGACACTGTGTACAAAAGAATGAAACACCAACCCTAACTGGTATTGTGCCATGCCTTGCCCTATGTCAGTGCTTCTCTGCTATTCACAGAGTTTTCAATGGCTGATTGTCTCAGAATTGTTTCAGGAGTGGGCTGCCAGGTCCTTCTCCCATTTTTGTGGAGTTGGCTTTAGAGAGCACAGAGCAGCACTCTACAAATTGAGCTAAACCCCAGCTCACATATAAGTGAGATCATACAATAATTTTCTGTCTCCAGGTTTGTCAATTTGGGCAAATGTAAAGATCTTTTTTGCAGGGCACTGTGGCACATGCCCTTACCCAAGAGACCCAGGAGGCTGAGGCAGCAGGATCATGAGTTTGAGGCCAGAGTCAGACTGCATAACTTAGTAAGACCATGTCTCAACATAAAAAATTAGAAAAGGGGCTGTGGGTGTAGCCAGTATGTGTGAGGCCTTGGGTTCAAACCCCAAGTACCACAAAAAAGATCTTTTTTTTTTTTTGGTACTGGGGATTGAACCCAGGGCCTTGCACTTGCATGATCTGCAAGTGCTGGACCCCTGAGCTGCACCTCCAGCCCATTTTTTTTTTCACTTTTTAGAGACAGGGTCTCACCAAATTATGCAGACTGCCCCTGGTCTCACACTTGTGATCTTCCTGCCTCAGCCTCCCAAGCCGCTGGGATAACAGGCGTGCACTACTGCACCCGGCAAAAGATCTCCTTTTTAAAGGCTGAATAATATTCTATTCTGTGTATGTTTATGCCTGCAGCATACCACTGTGGCATCTGATCCCATCAGATCTCAGAAGCTAAGCATGTTCGTGCCTGGTTAGTACTTGGATGGGAGACCACCTGGGAATACTGGGTGTTGTAGGTTTGGAAGAAGGACCTGGCAACACATTCTCAATAAATAATCAGCCACTGGAAATCATTTGAATAGCAGAGAAGGCACTGATAATCATGCTGGGTATGGCACAGTGTTGGGTAGTGTTTTGTCTGTTGTACATGGGGTCACTATGAATCAGACTTGACAGCACCTAATAATAACAATGTATGTTTACACACTACATTTTTTTATCCATTCTTCTGTTGACAGACACTTAGGTTGTTTCCATATCTTACTCTTATCATGAATAATGCTTCCAATGAACAAGGGAGTATAGGTATGTTTAACAGGTGGTGATTTCATATCTAGAAGAGGGATTGTTGAATTATATGGCACCAAAAAGCTGGACTTTGACTGTGTACTTTTCCAGTCACTACTTGTATGAACTTTAACTTCATTTGCCCAGCAAATATTTGCAGAATTGGCACATAGTACAGCTTCTGGGGATGCATATCCAGAAAAAAATATATAGTTCTTAACTTCACTATAAGAAAAATAGGCAAGTTAATGGCTGCTTTCATTAGAGTGTGGTCAGTGCAGTGGCCAAGTCTGTCAGCACAGGACACTGGGTCTAGGAGCATATCAATGGCATACTAAAGTGAGTAATGAGCCCCACAAGAAGATGGGATAAAACACATTCTGAGTCCTGAAAAATGAGAGGGCCTTCACCAAGGAATAAAGGAGGAAGGGAGAAGAAACCCCAATATGAAAATCCTTAAGGAAAAAGAAAGCATATCTCTTTGGGGAAGGATAAGTTGTTCAGGAGTTAATTAGCATGTAGAGTGTTAAATAGTAAGAAGTAAGGTCAAGGCCAGAGAGAGGGCAGAGGCAGGCCAGGTCACACCGAGGATGCTCCAAAGCTTTATTCTGAGATAACAGGGAAGTTTAGGGAGAAAACAGCCCGATCAGAAGCACAGTTCTTAAAACCTCAATTGGACTCCATATAATGGAATAAAGGGGATGGTGGTGGCAGAAATAATGCTGGGAGATTAACTAGGAGAGTGTGGCATGTGGCAGCGACCTAAAAGAGATATGATGGTAGTCTAAGCTAAGCTAGTGACTCTGTGGATAGAAACAACAACACAGATTTTAGAGGCATTTGTGAGGATGAATCATCAGAACTTGGTAGACACAAGCATGATGAAGAATGGGTATCAGACATGAGGCTTGAATCCCAGCTTGGGCATCATGCAGTGTGGATTTATGAGATATCATCCAAACCTAAACAACACAGGTTTCAGGAGACAGTACCACTCTTCACTGAAAAACCTGCCATAGCAAAATCTGCTCTGAAGATATAACATGTTGGTAAATATATTCAGGGAGGCTGATCAATTGAGAGAAAGAATCATTTGTTTTTTAAGGAAACTAACAAGAATATTCTGAGAGAGAGGGAGAGAAAGAGAAAGAGAGAGAGAGAGAGAGAGAGAGAGAATAGGACATTCCAAATAAACATAGCATATTGCTTCTATTCTCACAGTTGAGTAATGAGCTTCATAAATTGGTTAGAAGAAGATTTTTTATTAGAAATCTGTTTTTGCTTTGATTAAAAGAGGACTGAAACTTGACGTCACTCCTGCTGACTTTGTGGCTTTCGTGTGAGGTACAGATGGATAACTAGATCAAACACCAACCGATAGTTTTATAACAAAAAAAGATGTTAATTGAGGCCACAGTGTAGGAGACGAATCTTGGGAACTTAACTGGCTCAGCTTCTGCTCTAAATGAGCTCCACAAGATAAGGTAATGAGCATCGTATTTCTGTTGAGTGGATAAACTGGTATTGAATACTCACAGGTAGGAAACATGTCACTTCATTTAAGCCATTAGATCAAGTCCCCACCATTAAAAGTTCAACAATTTATCACTATCTGAGTTTTAAGTGCCTCGATCTATTTTCACAAAATTCTCCTGCTCGTTCACAGGTTAAAGTCCTCTCTCCAGCATCGCTGTAAGTAAACTGAAGACAGGAATCCTGTGTACTCTTTGCTTTTGGACCCACCATCCTAATACCTAGAACAGACTGGAGCTAATGGAAGCCCTACCCTCTGGGGATGAACAGACCAGAGATGAAATCACCAATTACTATATCAGACAGAAGTTAGTCTGTCAAATATACAAGGAAAAGAAGAAAGGAGTTATCAAGGTCTTCTTGATAAAACTATAAAGTCTATCTATGATTATAGCCATCTATTTTCAGGTAGTAAGTTTAATATAGTGGCTACAAATTTGTATTTCTATAGTATATAGATGATGAAAATCTAATTTTTGGTTAACATTATATAAATCAATGAATGTTTGAGACCTACACCATTTATGGATAGGTGAATGTTTCATGTTTTCTAGAAGGAATTATCTTCAATAGGTTGGCTTACAAGTATTAATGGAAGTCTGGTTTCAATATAATCTTGAGATTCAATGGGTCTGACCTGGCAGATAACAGTCACTGAAGGCCACCTCTGGAGCACAGGGCATTTACAAGAACCATTATTCACTAAGTAGAACACATGGCTGAATTATCTAACAGACAATTTATAATAGATCAATTCATTGATACCCCACATGAACTCCTCCCAGATTACTTTAATTACACCTATCAACATAGTGTTATTGGCCAGATAGGGTCATTACTGTTCTTCTCAATCTTTGCCCTGCCCTACTCACGTGTGTGTGTATGTGTGAATCAATCCCTCAATGTGTGAGTTGGGCACTTACAAACTCTCAGTCTGTGCTGTCAATGAACTGTGTAAGATAACGTAATGAGCATCGTTTTTCTATGAGTGGACAAGCAGGTATTGAATATCTACTGGCAGGAAACATGTCACTTCATTTAAGCCATTACATAAAGTTCTACCACTGGAATAAGTGTGTGTGCATATCTATATATCTATATGTGTGTATATATATATTCTCATACTATACTCATATATATATATGGAGATATATATATATATACATATATATATATATATATATATACATACACATACATTTATGGAAAGAGATATTGGGAAAGAAAATACCTTTTCACATGATTAAATAATATCACCTTGGCATATTAATAAATCATCAAGTGTTCAGATTCCAATTAACTCATCATTTGCATAGCCTTCAGAATTAATGGCTTTGAAATCTAATAGTCAACACAATGGAGGAAACAAATCTTGTCAACTTCCAGAATCCCATCCTACTCCTTCGTGACAACAAACTGATTGAAGAAAGGGAGAAAAGTTGCAAATTTGACTGAAAATGTGAACATCAGACATACATAAATTCAACATGAAACAAATAATTGAGGTAATAGTTTTTTCTTTTTTTTGTCCAGGAAATCCTTGCCTCAGTTCTGTGGGTAGCTTATTGTGAACCTTTCAAAGCATTGAATGAGCTGGACAACTGCCATGACATTTCACCTCACTATGCTGATGAAGGCATGGCTTGTTTTGTCTATTCTCTCTCATTTTGTGTCTGCTCAAGGACAGTGAGATTGACAGGGTGGGAGGTATCTGGTGATACCATAAGAACACCAGCTGTTGCACAGAGATCCGGAGCTCCATTCCATCTTAGACTACATTTTAAAAAGAGTATTGTTTTACTATTGGAAAAGTACTCTATGGAAACATGCCACAAAGTTTTAGTCTTGGGGCAAATAACCAAGTGGAAACCTACTGGGTTCCTTATCCTTTAAGCTTTAAGACACTTTAGAGAGGTGTCCATAAAATAATTATGTCCATTTTGCCAAACTCAAGCTAGCTCTCACCTTGCTGTACTCAAAGTGATAAAATCTGCCCTGTGTCATATTCACATTTCTCATGAAATGAGTCCCTGCATACTGTTTCCATGTTCGGTAGTGAAATCAAATCCTTCTCATTTGAAAAGACATGAGGCATTCAGAGTGAATAATTTTGCAAGGTGAGCTAGGTGATGAATTATTCTCAGATGTGCTAAGATAGGTAACATGCCCTTCTCTCCTCTGAAATTCCTGTATAAGCAGGTGGACTGCCATTGTTCTGAATGTAATTAAAAGTTGAATGAAGACCTTTGCCTTGCCAAGGGCATAATCATCACACTGCATCTGATAAAACATTTACTAGGTATGGTCTGTGTGTAAAAGCTGTACTAAACTATAAGCTATCTACTCATAGAGTTAGTCTATACTCAGAAAATACTTATGGAATGCTTACCTATAACAGGTATTGAGCTAACAGGGTGATACAACGAAATATAACATCATGAAAAATTGGAAGAGGCCTTAAAAATAGAAGCCATCATATTTCTAATAAATTGGATCTAGAGACAAACTTGTATGAATAGAAATAGTAGTCATCTTCCGTGAGTTCTACTAGCAAAGCCTAAGAGTAGGATATATGCACAGATGGTTGACTTGGGACATGACCCTAGGAAACACAGAAGGAGTAGAGAAGTGACACACAGGAAAGAAGGCAGTCAACAAAGGTAAGTTATTAAGCCAGATACCACAATGGGCCACTGGAGCTTAGTGTCGCAGAGAAATTCTGAGAAGGGGTGTAAAAAAGATGCTTTAGAATCACAATGCTCAAGAAGAGAGGAGAGTGGGTATTTATATACTGGAGGATCATTGGCTGATGATGAGGTTCCAATGGGTGTACATTGCTTGGCAGTGGCAGCTGGCCATGGAAAGAACAGCTGTGTGCTATCTGGGAACACTTCTGCAATTATGGACAAAGCACACAGCTGCATATACGAACAACTGAAAATTCACTGGACTATTGAGAAATACTAAGGTTCAAGAAATATGAATATGGTATAAGCAATATCTTCTATAGTGATGCTGTTTTACCCTCTTCCATATCCTCTTTTCTGTTCTTCCTCTCTTGGTTAATTTTTGCCACTTCTGTCCCTCTCCATTAACTCGGTAAAAGATATCAGGGCAAGAGATTAACCTGTCTCTTTTCTAATTATTATTTTTCCTTTGAGAAAAATTCCTTCACACATACTTGGCAATATTACCTTAAAATATATTGCCACAAATGACATGAACATGGAAGACAAAAACTTGTAATAAAAGCAGTAGTATGTATACAAACCTATTTTATATGACTGTGAAAGATATGAGCTATTTAGTTTTGTCCCTATTCACACTCCTATCACACTGGCATTATTAACACATATCTGAAGATCAGAATACTTTAATAGTCAAAGTTTGATAATATATTTAATTCTATTCAGCTGAAATCTGACAAGAAACAAAGAAAAACTGTCTCCAGTTCCTGCCTCCTCTTGGTCAAGGATTTCTTAATGGAAATCAATCGATGGAGATTTAATATGGCTCCATAGAGCTTTTATCTTTTACATGACCTTTCATAATTTTAGAAGAGTGAGATTAAGAAGAAGCAAGTCTTGGAAGCAACAGATTGTCAGATGAACTAGTGGTTACACTGGAACTACCCAGCGGCTTTCATTTAAGTTGTGATTCAAGCTGGGTTTCTTAATGTGCTTTAGTTTGTGCTTTTCTGCTAATGATTAAGGGATTGTTTTACACTAAAACAAAGACGTAGGACATTAATAAAACATATAGGAAAAATAGAGTCTTCCATAAAAAGAGGAGAATAAACCATAAAAAGAAGGCTTTCAGATATTTCTGGAAAATATGAATCTGTTAGTTCACATTCCAACCAAGTATACCAAACATCATCATTATTATTTTATCATGTCTCCATTTTGTTCATACTTCTCTTTCATAATAATCAGAACCAAATTCTAAGTCTGTTTTTTTCAGTCTGTTGTAAATAATATCACCCTAGGAGGTAATCTATGACATGGTGTACAATCCAGGTGCAGGTGTCTTTACAACAGAGAAGAGAGAAAAGCAAAGCAAACAACTTTACTTGGCTCAATACTATAATTCTGATCACTCTGACTTGATTTCTACTTAGTCATTAAAACAGATGTTTGAATACCTTGCTAAAGTCCTATGTAATGAAGACTAATCTCTGGAAAATGAACAAACATTTCAGAATTGACAATTCCCGCAAGGATACAGACTTTTCAGGTGAGCTCCTTGATTTTTTTTTTAAGTCTACTATGCTAGGAATTTATTTAGTTTCCCTTTATCAGTTCCAACTCAGGGAAAAACATGTTATCCATATCTCTGCAACGTCTCTCCTGAGCTTTCTTTATTGTCAAAATGGTATTCTTCCACAGTGAAAGACTTTGGGGCATGTCAGTTTATCGTGCATGTCCATCCTCCATATTAATTCAAAGTAACCATTATGGAGGATCAATGGAGCATGAGTTATTCTTATACTATGTGTGATGTTTCAGAATAATGTAGACAGCCTTAAATATCAGTTCAGATAATGGTCTGCAGAATAATATGGAAAAAGACTCAATTCAACTCATCAGGCATTTACTGAGAGCCTGCCTTGTAAAAGGCATTGTGCTACTGGTTAAGAAGAATTCAGAAGGTGAGAGACAGTTTGATTTTGTTCAGTTTACAATTTCACAAGGAGATTAAACATGGAGATGGAGTGAGCAAGGTGACTCACAAGACATACCTCCTTTTGCAGAATGCTCAGACATTTGCATTCATAAAATAGTCCAAATCAAGTTTCTCATCCCGTCACCTCTTGTAAATTGGCAGGATCCTGCCTTCCTAGCCCTAGTCTACCTGTCCTCATGTCTCATCACTCCTCCCACTTCTCACTGCAGCTTGACTGAACTTTCTGTAGTTTTCTGTACATGGCAGCCTCTTATTGGCCATTAAACCCTTGCTCTTTTGCTGAGAAAGTAAAACTCTTTGCCTAATGTCTGGTCAACCCCTGCTTATCCATCAAATGTCAACTGAGGTGCTCTTTTTTCCAGAACATGCCTGTACCCTCCTAATCTGGATTAGATGCCACCTCTACTCTCTCTTCCAATACCCTGAATCCCCTCTGCCTTGACATTTGATCATATTTCATCATCCACTATCCAGCCACCCAGGATTTAATTATTAGGGGACTTTTAGGTGCTGGGGAAAGATTACCAAATGAAAAAACAGATAAGATTTGCATTCTCAATTCCAGAAAGAAGAGGTAGGCAATAAACAACAAAATAAATTTAAATTAAAGTACAAGTTTAGAGAATTAACACTCTACAGAAAATTATATAGGAAAATGAGATCCAGGATCATTGTGATTTGTATAGGGGCCACTCAAGATATCGTGCCCAGAGAAGGCAACTCCGAAGAGTCCACAGGGATAATCTTCCCTCTGTTTTTCATTATTCTTTTCATTATTCTTAACTTTAAGATTGAGTTCCAGTGATACACATGTATGTCACTGACAAGAGATTTTGAGACATCAGCATGAAGCAGAAGAGTGGTGTGGACTGGACAGAAGGCAACAGAGGGCACATCATGTAGGATCTTGTGGGCTATATTAAAAGTTTATTTCAAGTGCCATTAGAAATTCACTCTGAATTGGTAAGAAGTGGAAGTAAATGGGACAAAAACAATTTTTTTTTAAATTTAATGTAACTGCTCCACACAAAATGACTGTGATGTAGAAAAAGGGTGGGTTAATCTGGATGAGATGATTTTTATTGGTTTTGTGATTTATATCACATTTTTTTGGAAGTAGAGGATATATAATTTGTACATGTCTTTATATCTCCATTGTTGTTGTTGTTAGGTGCCATCTAGTTGGTATCTGACTCGTAGTGAACCTACATACAACAGATGAAACATTCTTGTCTGTGCTTCTCTGCTATTCATAGGGTTTTCAATGACTGATCATTTTTATGGGAGTGGGTTGCTGGGTCCTTCTCCCAAGCCTACAGTGTCTGGTGCTCCCAGGTGGTCTCCTATCCTAGTACCAACCAGGTCCAACCCTGCTTAGCTTCCAAGATCTGACAGGATCAGATGCAACAGGGCTATGGCTGCAGGCTTTTATCTCCATGTTGTTGTTGTTAGGTGCTGTCGAGTCGGTATCTGAATCATAGCAACCCTCTGTACAACAGGGACAACACTATTGTCAGTGTTTCTCTGGTTTTCATAGGGTTTTCAATGGCAGATTGATTTTTGGGAGGGGGTTGCCAGGTCCTTCTCCCAAGCCTACAGCTTCTGGTGTTCCCAGGCGGTCTCCCATCCAGGTACTAACCAGGCCCGACCCTGCTTAGCTTCTGAGATCTGATGGGATCAGATGCCACAGGGCTACAGCTGCAGGCTATATCACCATAGGTTAGGATAATGACATATATTTTAAGAGTTTCCAACTTATGGGAAATGGCTACTTCCAGACAAAGTTGACAATGACGGTATCTCAATAAGCCTTCTTCCTTCCTGTCCTTTTCTCAGTGCCAAGTCACTGGGTGTTCAATCAATCTGTTCTCACTTGCTAATTCTTCCACCAAGCTGGATGTTTGAGGGAGGAGATACTGAAATAGGAGTCTATTTGCACTATGTACTATGGAAATGTTGCAAAGATGCTTTCATATTTATTTGAAGAGCAGATTCTTTATTTCTTAATTTGTATTCTTTAAGTCAGACATTTGGAGACTCTATCAAATGATAATTGTGGGTTTTCTTCTGAAATCGAGTTTATTAATGGAGCAAAATGTACTGATGAAAACTGATTAATGATACTTTTGTAAATAAAATACTAAATGGAAATACTCTGAAACTTTATACCTTACAATACGATAACATAATGGTTTTATGCATGTGTGTAGAATTAGAAACATTTATAAAACTTTATCCAAAAAGTAGTTAGCCTCATTAATTAGACAGGTTCACTGGCATCACTTTATACCTGATTCATATGTATGATAAGCTTGGATGAATTAATGCAATGAACATATTAATTATAAGTAAGAAGCTCAGTTTTTATTTTTTGAAGTAGTGAAAGAGAGAAAAGTCAGTCTTGGCAATTAAGTTCCTTATTTCTAGAGATGTCTCATAGAAATATGCCAACAACATATGTGATTTTATTTTCCTAATAACCATATTAAGAAAGTAAAAAGAAACATGTAAAATTTATATTTTATTTTATTTATTTTTTATCCAATTATTATTTCAAACTATAATCAATATAAAATTAGTAATGCAGTAATTTACATTCTTTTCTTGGCATTAAGTTTTTGAAATGCAGGTAAATTTTATAATACATCTCAATTTGAACTTGCCACACTTCCATTATTCAATGGAAAAATGTGGCTAGTGGATGTTTTATTTAACAGTGCCACCTTGTAACTCCATTTTGTGTATTTTACCCAAGAGATGGATGTGTGGGTGTTAAGTGGAAAGGAGGTGACAAAACATGACCCACAAAGAATTCTAACTAGGTTTTTTCTTTCTAAACTTATACAATGGGCTGGGATTTAGCTCAGTTTGTAGAGCACCGCTCTGCAGTTTCTGAGGTCCTGAGTTCGATTCCCAGTACCACAAAATGGGAGAAGGACGTGGCAACCCACTCCCAAGGCAATCCCAAAAGCAATCTGCCATTGAAAACCCTATGAGGGTAGCTATGAGTCGGACACAACTCGATGACGCCTAACAACAACAACAACAAACTTATATATTGGCCATGTATGATCCATAACCTTACTCTTATTTCAGTCACCAAAACCATGATCTAAAGAAGGCCATGCTTTGGTCATCAAGATTCTCAAACTAGCTTCTCTGGTTGTTTCTGATGCTTTAATAACTCAAGAGGATCATTATTGGATCCTCCTGACTGGGTTCACTGAAGTAAAACAGTAGTCAATTTGTAGATGCCACCTATCTCTGATATGACATGTTTTATTTTATCTGATTGGTATATCTGTGAATCCTGGAACCCTAGTTCTAAAGCATTGCTTTTGGAACAGTCAGTATGATCAGTTGTCTACTGATGTGGAAGAAACAAATATTAAGAAACCTCAAAGTGAGCATATTTTTGCCTTTATCACAAGTATTTGGGAAATATATGTACAGATCTGTACTGATAAAATACTGAAAATTCTGTCCTTAGGAAAATGCCAAATAAATGTCATGTTTCCTCTATTTGGAGAACAGTCATTTACTTGGGATCAATTGGTAAATACAACTTTGGCTTATTTCTAGAGTGGACAGGGTGTAGCTCAAATCTGTCACTCTAGGAAATTATTGTTCTCTTTGTTTTTTGGAAAGTATTCCTAAATATTTCTTTCCATCCTTTTCAGACCCCCTATTCTCAATGGAAGAATAAGGTCATGGAGTTTCTCCTTCACTTGCCTCACTCAAATAATGATATATTGTTCTTAGCAGTTTTCAAATGACTCAAAATTGCATCATTTTAAGGTTGAATGCCCTTTTCTCCACACTGGATATTTTGTCAATAAGATGAAATGTAAAATTAAAATAGGTAAAGACATGGGTAATTACTGAAAAGTTTCACTTAAGAGTTCAGGGAGCTGTATACTTGGAAAACAATATATAATTTTGAGTATGAAATACTTTCTTAGTTATCAGCACTTAGGACCACTGCCTTTTCTTATTAGCAATAAATAAATACATAAATAATTGCAAACACATAATAAACAAATAAAAACCCTGGACAGTTGTGAAGGTCAAGAGAGCTTGGGTAAAGAGAGTTCTGTTAGCTTCTAGACATTTGAAAGGTATTAAGTGGCTTGAAAACCTGTGCAAAGTAAGACATGGGAAAAGTCTGAGTTCACTTCCATTATCTGGGAGGGAACATTTCAGTATCTTCATTGAATAAGACTAATAAAGGTGTCACTGGTTATACTGTAGAAAGGGGGCCACCATGTTAAGCGCATCCTGGCACTGGCATATTAAAAATGTAGATCTCATCACGTATTAGAAGGTACATTATTAAGAAAAGTGCATATTGTCATTCACAAAGAAGAAAGACATGCTTGAGGATTTCATTGCTGAGAAAAGAGAGATAAGAAAATTTATGTGTATTGGAGAGCTGAAGAAAAACCCATAAACTCATATGAAATACTGACTGTATCTCTGAAGGTTTCACAGGGTCTGTTCTTTTGGAGAAATGGATCCCATTCTGATGAACTATAAGGTTGCTTCAGGAAATTCTCAAGGCCAATAAATATTACTCTGTAAGCAGAGGCTACAAATTAGATATAGATCAAAATTGCCAAGAGCAGTCCTATAGTCACAGTTCTCCAAGGTTATTTTTTCTTCTCTCCTCTTCATTCCCCTATTACCAACCCACCCAACATCAATCCCCAGTGTTTCTCCATAACAAGGTTTAGATGTACTCCCTATTTTCACTTTAATCTCTTATTTACTAATCTAAATTCCATTTACATGTCCCTAGATAACCAAAGTAATAGTAAAACTTGAACTTCTAGGCTCCAGGTTCTCCCCAGCCATTTCCACCCCTTGGTGTAAAGTACGTGATTCACAGAATCTGGGATCATTTTCCTTCAACAATACTCCTTCCCTTGTTCAGGAGCCTACAGTGATTCTATGTTATCACTTATTCTATGCAATAACTGGGCTTCTTGGATCCTTATGTAGCGTATCCACACTGTGCCTTTCTGGGAATTTGTTTCAATCTGTCTTAAATGGAATTTCCCCCAAAACAGATCCTAGAGGCACAGATTGCAATGTAACTAGTTTGTTTGGTAAGGGAAACTAGGAAACAGCAGCCAAGAAAGTGGAAAGTGAGGTATGGGAAAGAGGCAATATGGGGTGTAAGTAGCCACTATAGGGGATCAGGGTTCAGTCTGTCTGCTGAGCTCTGGGAAATGGGGTAGGAAATGCTGCAAGATTATTCTACTGGTGGTAAGGGGAGTTGAGGTTTGTAGGAGTCTGCTCCCACTGATCAGTGATTAAGAGCCACTCACAGGGGATGGGGTATTAAATCTCTGGCTCTCCCTATTTGTCACACACATAGGCTAAATTAGTTGTGACAAGGGGAAAAGGCCTTTGGGGAAATAGTCCAGAATCCTGTTGTTGGAAGCTAAAGGACTGGCCATTATGGGATTTATGAGTGCCAAAGAGATTTAGGTGAACACTGACATCTTTATGCAGATATAGCTCAGACCTAGGTACATGGCTTAGTAGAACCCTACCAACTATGTGCTTCCAGCTGCATGCCTTTGTATAGTGAACAATTTGACAATGATATGCAGTGGTCCTGAGGGACCTCTGCTCTTGGACCACCACTCTCAATTCCATTTTAGCTACACTTTTCTTTCCAATTAATGCACTATGTTTAATGTCCTATTCATAGCTGGATCATTCCTTTTTCATAAAGGAGATATCCATATAGATGTTTTCTCTATCATTTCCACACCAAAATGGCTTCTCAGAACCTGAGCAAAATTCACTTTCTCCAGAAGTAATTCAACTTGTTCATTGGATACCAGTTCAGCACAGGTGCACTACTCATTTCATTATTATTTGCCTACCTAACACCACCACCACCACCATTTAGTGATTTAATCTCGACCCACTATTCTGTGAAGAAAACTGTAATTTAGAGAGAACTTTAAAGGCAAAGGAATCTGGGATCTAATCCCAGCTCCACCCTAACTGGATAGCTTGTCCAAACATAAGGGACTTAATGTTTGTAGTTTTATCTTCTTATCTGTAAAATGAAAATGATAATATATATTATAGTGTTGTTGTAAGGATTAAATAATATACCACCAATGATAGTACATAACTCAGTAATTAGCATTTGATAAATGTTATTTATTATCATTGATCATTAATCTTAATATTAGTATTTTTAGGAATACCACATTGCTCTAAGCAAAGTATACATCCACTAATGACTATGTATTCGGATTCTTTGGTATTATCTCCATGTCTGACTTTTAAGAAAGACTTTATGCATGGCTAATAAATGCTTTGTATATAAAGAAGGCCTGCAGCCATACCTCTGTGGCATCGGATCCCGTCACACCTCGGAAGCTAAGCAGGGTCAGACCTGGTTAGTATTTGGATAGGAGACTGCCTGGGAATACCAGGTGGTGGAGGCTTGGAAGAAGGACCTGGCAACCCACTCCCAAAAACAACCAGCCATCAAAAATTCTATGAATAGCAGAGAATCATTGACAGTACTGTTTTCGTCTGTTGTACATAGGGTCACTATGAGTCGGTCACTGACTCCACTGTACCTGACAACAACAACATAAAAAGAAGAGGGGGACTCTATCAACTAGAAGATGTGGAAAATTGCCTGTAATTCCTGATGGTATTAGTTTACTTTTGGTACAGGCACTGATTTTCTGAGTACACTTTGGGAAAGGAGACTAGAACTACTTGCTTGTTAGGAACCCATCTCTCAGGTCTAGGAAAACTTTCTTAGTATACTTTAGTGGATATTTAGACAACGCATGTGCTCCAAAATAAGTTTTGAGTACTGTGCGATAAAGTCATATTTTGAAAGAATTTCACATTCTGTAGAGAAATGTACTATCAAATGTTATTCAAATGCAAGTTTGTCATTGAGAGGTGATTGATTTATAAGATTAAAATGGGCTCTGGTTGGACTCTTAGGTATTAAGTAGCTTTCTATTAGAGTGATTTTAAAACAAAGTCAAGCAAGCATAAAGATTTTTCACACACATACAGGCACAATTTGTATTGACTCAGTGCTTCTGACAGTTATTGGGAATCTGATCTGCAAATAAAATACTATCCAAAGACATTGTCACAGTCCAGCTCATAAGAGTCCCATGTATCAGATGTCAGCTTCAAGAAGTCTATAGGTAGGACCTGACTTGATGGATTACAGTTTCTTAAGGTCATGATTCCAGGCTACTTCATCAAACCAAGAGTTGGGAAAATACCAATGCCTCAGAGTTGGATTGCCCATTAAATTAGATGCAAACATGTAGGATAAAATTCTCAAATGAGGTTTGCTTTTTGCCAGACTCTAAAATCTGCTATACGCACACTGCTTTTTGCCTCATTCTAAGAAGCTGTAGTTTAAATGGTAGAGGGAATATTTTAAAGTAATTAAGTACATGTATCAGTGTAATGGACTTTGATAAGTACATAGGATGGAAAAGTTTGGTCCATACTGTGCTATGACTGATGTAGCCAGGACAAGTGGCCCCCAAACGTACCAGAACAGACAGTTCCTATAACACATGATGGAGGAAGAAGGCAAAAGAGTAGGGCCAATATTGTCCCAGACCTCATGCCATGGGAAATTAACAAATGTTTAGATGTTATTTAGAAGCCCCTTCAATACAGTGACCATCTCTATTTTTCAAGGCTCTCTCCCATTTACAAGCACATTTTTGCTTGTGACATACCCAGCTAGTCTCCGACTCTAATAAAACCTACAGTCTCCAACTTTTGCATCATCAGGCACCAAGTACTGCTTGTAATACACATTCTTTTCCCTCCCATCTATCCCCATTTTCTTTTATCTTTCAAGTTTCATACTAATAAATGCCTCCATTGGGGTGCTTTTTAAACTATGCTACTGAAAAGAATAGCAGCCTCATTTTAAAGCCATCAAAATGTGTTTCTTCCAGTAAGCCATATATACTCTCTATGGATATTTATCATGTTTTAAAGTATAGGTCTAATTTCCCCAAAGATCATAAGCTCTTTGAGGGGGTATGTGGTACCTTGGACTTGGCAGCTCTAGGCATGACTCTTATACACTAAAGAAATTCAAGGCCTTTTTTAAATGATGATGTTGAATGATGGATGAAACCCCTTTAGAATTTCATTCTTTGTTCATTTGTTTTGATTCTATCTCTCAGACCTGGCCAAGGACTTGCAGCAACAGGAAATCAATAAGACCTCGCTGACTTGACAACCAATAGGTAAAAGGGAAAGCAGCAGCACTGGCCAGGTCAGACTTAGTGATCATCCCCAGAAGTGCACTCATATGATGCCTGGCTGGACGCAAATCTGTGCTCTGATGCTAGGACATAGGTTGCTAATGAGGACTTCTGCAACCTTAAGAATCTTTTAGAGGAGGTGCAGTAGCCACCCCCACTGCCATGTGTCTACCTGTGGAGGAATGTACTTTCCAAAGCTGGTCAAAAAACATTTCCCACCCTAAATGTCCTTCTGGAATGTGATTCTGTCATTTCCTCATAAAAGTGAAGTCTAATTTTCCCTCTGAATTTGCGTTCGTTTGTGATTCATGTACCATGATGAGATACAAGTGATGCTTAAAATTTTCAAGACTAGGCCAATGAAGACCATGAACTTCTCCCCAGGTATACTTGTAAATATCCCTCTCAGAACTCAGCTGCCAGTCTGTGAGAATCCTAATCACAAGTACAGGAAACATAGTGTTCTGGCCCATAGTTAGTGCAGAATAGTCCTCCTGGTCACATCAGCCCAGATCCTAGCTATGTCAACAAAGGAACCTCCAGATGATTCTAGTTTCTAAATACTCAAGTCAACCTCAATCATTTGAATCTTCCCAAATGAAGCCCCAAACATTGTGGAGCAGGGAAGAGCAATGCCCCCTGTATTCTTTCATAACTCACTGAAGCCAGAAACATAATACAATGAAATGGTTTCTTATGCCACCACAGTAACTGGGATAGTACCCAAAATTTGTTCCTGTCATCCTCTGTACTAAAGGCCAGTCCATATCTGTTTTGTTTTATTGTTGTTAGGTGCCATTGAGTCAGTGTCTGACTCATAATGACCCTATGTACAACAGGCAAAACAGTATTGTTAGTGCTTCTCTGCTATTTGTAGGGTTTTCAGTAGCTGATTGTTTCTTGAGAGTGGGTTGCTGGGTCCTTCTTCCAAGCCTCCAGCACTTGGTTTTCCCAGGTGGTCTCCCATCCAAACACTAACCAGTTCTAACGCTGCTTAGCTTCTGAGATCTGATGGGAACAGACATCACAGTGGTACGGCTGGAGGCTCTGATTTTGTAAGTAAAGTTTAACTGAAACACAGCTACCCTCATTCATTCACATATTGGCTATGGCTGCATTCAGACTATAATTTGTTGCAAGAAACGTACAACTTGTGAATCATAAAATATTTGCTATCCGACTCTTTATAGACAGTTTGTGACTTTATACAGGGGTTCTTAAAATATGGTCCCCACATCAGCAATAGCAACTTGGGAACTTTCTAAACATGCAAATGCTCGACCCTGTTCCAAACCTACTAAATCAGAAATTTTGGTAGTGGGACCTAGAAATTTTTGTTTAATAAGTCCTTCAAGTGATTTTGATGCTCAGTAAAGTTTGAGAACCACTGCTCTATGCCAATAGAATTCTGATTCCTTTTTTGAGGCTACCATACCCTCAGCCTCAGCTGATAGATTATAACTAGTCCTCTCAAGAAAGTCCTGTTACCTTCTCTTTCAGAGCTCCCCATGTGTGGCTGCATGACAGTTTTAGCTAACAAGATGAAGCGCTCTGCTGGGGAGTACTTCTTGGTGAGAAGGAATCTGGGGATGATCCTTTATCCCTTTTCAGGCCTGTATTGCTGCCAGGAGTTCTGGCTATTGCAGTTACTTTGTGGCTATGGGGTAATTAACATAAGCCTAAAAACCCAAAAGATTGGGCAGCTAAAAGAAAATGACAGCTGGTTCCTCAGGGACATTTTTGAGCATCTGAATGAAAGAGAGCAACCCTCTACCTTGATATGTAAAGAAAGTACTAATTATTTATGCCACTGTTAGCTGTAGTCAAGTGTATTCCTAACTCATTTAATAAACACACAAATCTACAAGTCATTTTCAATATTTCGAAAAGGTGAATCTCAAAAATAATCTTGGCCTTGGAGGAACATTACATGCTACGTGAAAGGTCAAACTTGCTTGCTTTTGGCCAAAATCATATCTGTTCACTCTTTTAACAACTATCATTTCATGTTATTTAGAAGTTACGTTTGGCTGCATGTGACACCAAAGAATTTTGGGGAGATAATTTCACTTAAGTATTATTGAGCATATGTCACATGTCTGGAACTCTGTTGAGGTGACCTCATATACTTTTTAGCATAATCTCTATTTCCCAGATGAAGTGACTAAGGTAAGTGAAGAGAGATGATTTTTCCAGTTGCTATATCATGCATGGAAATCCCCAGAGTCCAATTTCAGAGCCCACCCACCCAACCATTGCTAATATTAAGTATCTTCTTTAATTATATAATCAAAATAATTTATTCTTTACAAAGTTGTGAAAGGCACACTTTTTCAGGAAATATGTAGATCAAGACTAAATGACACTTAAAATGATTTCTATGGTAAGGAAGTTTAAATTTTTGAAACTGGACAGTTCCAAGAGTACTGGTCTGAGCCTTTTAGGAAGAAGCATAACTGTAGGGATTAAATAGAGAAGATGAGTGTTGACATGGGCTTTTCACAGTCAATGCCACTGTGGAAAACTGCTAAAGAAGGCAATGTGTGCATATATCATTTTCTTTACTTTCCTTATTACAATTTCCTTCTGTGAAATCTGTGTCCATTTCTGCTTTCTGAAATTACTTCCCTTTCGGTCTCTGGAGGTCTTGGGGTGCAACAAGGAATATTTTAACAGGCATCCCCCCACCAAGATGTTGCCCTTCAGAGGGCACAAAGCCCTCGCTTTTGTTTTTACAGGTTGAGAAATGTCTCTCCAAAGATCTCCCAGCCTCTTATGGCCACAGAGCATGAGAATAGAAATGCTAATGTGGCATTACCAGGGAGAGGTAAGGACTGTCCGGCCTTTTGTGTACAGGAGGCCTTTTGGGCTGATCAAAATGTGTGCATACAGTAACGCAGATGCTATTGGCGGATGTTCCCACAGTCAGTACTCAGATAGTCCAGGCCCTGGTGGGCCTTTTATCTATGTTCAGTTTTGAAAGACAACTTGACATTCTTATAATGTCATGCAAATGCATTCCCCTATACAATGCTAGTGATTACTCAGACTCCCAAGACAAGCCATACCTATCTTAATAAATTGGGACTGAAGATTAAACAATTTAGAGAAGAATGGTCTTTCACTAAGAAAAGCCATGATTTGTGTCCTTCAAATTACACATAGAAAGTCTTTAAATTATTCTCAGTTAGCACGTACCCCAGACAATTCTGGGCAACAGGGACATTCGTACTGTCCCAACAACACTATGTCCCACTCTCCACTCCTCTGGGGTCAAAGTATGACTCATTTTGAAACACCCAAGTCAAATGACATCTCTTCAAAGGGTTTTTCAATCCTTTGACTCCTACTGCAAGTAGAACTCTTTACACTCTCTTTGCTGATCATGGGCCCCTTTATTTGAATCTCTACAGTGACATAAATATAACCTGAGTTATAAGTTAAAGTAAGATGCAGTTGTATCTCTCTCCACTACAGCAATTCACCCAAATATGAGCTCTAAGTGGGCACCAACAGTGTCTTATAACAATCATGAAAATTTTTCTGTGGCCTAGCTCAGTGCTATGAATGGCTGGACAAGTTCTTATTACACACCTCCCTGGGGATGCTATTCACATCAAAATCTATATGGATGGGGAGTTCTACAATTGTGCAACAAAGTGATTCTTTCTTAGTACCTACACAGCATATAGGAGAAACTGGTCAATTGCTTGTTAAATTAAATAAGGGTAGACTGGGTAGGGCTGGAGTAAGAAAGGGAAAGACACTTTGTTTAACACTTAAAGGCACCAGTTACTGGTGGAGTTCAGCCCTTTTCAATGGTGTATCTATCAGTCTGTCTGATCATAGCTAATCAGGCTCAGTGGCATAGACTTGGAGAGAAAGAGTGTTCTCTGTAACAGATGTCAGGAAAGAAAGAATTTTAAAGCTTCATTTAATGCAACTGCTTCATTTGATGCTTGAGACCATAAGGAGATGGTGACAGACAAGCTTTACCTCCCCTACTTGCAATCAATTTACTCCTGACCGTGATTCCAAGTATTAACCTTGTTCTATCAAACCCCTGGAGTGTGGGGCTGGAAAGACAAGGATATGCACAGCAGAAGCTGAGATCAGCTAGAATAACTAATGAACCACTAGATTTGATCTGTTGGGGAAAGAGGAAAAATGGCCTTGGCATGGAAAACAAAACACAAGAATTCATTCTTTGGTAACCCGACCATGTCTTGTTTTGCTGCCGACATGGTCTAGTGCAATGCCTGTTTGCTCAGATTTTTTGCCCCAGCTGAAGACGTGAGGGATGGCAAGATAGCAATTCAAAGTTTTAGCTATTTCATATTTAGTCCCATATGTTATTCAATGCTCCTGAGGGACACTCTATATTGAACACCGAATATATACAGAAAGTCTAAACAAAAATAATACCAGGAGATGGCTATGGGAAAATATTCTGTCAAAAGAAAAAAATTGAATGAGATAGGATTAGACAATCCTTTGTTGTGGTAGTGGTTATTGTTTTAAACATTTATTAAATTCAGATCCAGAAGAGGCAACACAATCATAAGGATGCAGTAACAGAAATTCAAGTAGGGTGGCATAATCTCTCACCACCATGGGTCTTCCTTGGGAGTTTGTCATCTTGTATGTTATCTTAAATGGTACATTTTTGTAGCAAATTTTTGCTATGTATTTGTCATTCCTATTTCACAGGACATAGCAATGGTACTTTCTCTGTTTATTATGTATTAATTTGGCACTAAATCAGGTAGTATAAAAGGACATGATGCCTGGTGTTCTTGAAATATTTTTGCTTCTTGGAGTACCATCAAAGCCAACTTAAATTCTGTGTTCCAATTGGACCATAAGAATATATCTAGGTGAAATAAGCGTGGAAAAGATTTCATATTTCACTGTGTAGTTTTTAATTGGGCTGGGATTTAGCTCAGTTGGTGGAGCGCTGCACTGCAGTCTCTGAGGTCCTGAGTTCAATTCCCAGCACCACAAAAATGGGAGAAGGACCTGGCAATCTACTCCCATGGCAATCCTGAAACAGCCATTGAAAACCCTATGAGGGTTGCTATAAGTCGGATACTGACTTGACGGCACCTAACAACAACAACAACAACAAGTTTTTAATTAACACATAGTATCTGTGCATATTTATGGTGTATAATATGATAATTCAATAAACACAATGTGTAATGTACACAATGAGTAATGATCAGATTTGGATAATTTGCATAAACATCATTTCAAACATTTATGATTTCTTTGTTTTGGGAACATTCACAATCTTCTCTACTACTTAGTTTGAAATACAAAGTTAATTGTTACCATCTTAGTTACACTGCTGTGCTAAAGATCACCGGAAGTTACTCTTCCTTCTAACTGTTCCTCAATATCTGTTAACCATCCTACCTCCATCTCCTTACCAGCTCCTGGTAACCACCATTCTATACCCTACTTCTATAAGATCAACTTTTTTAGTTTGCACAGGTTAGTGAGAACATGCAGTATTTGTCTTTCTGTGCTTGGCTTGTTTCACTTATTAAAATGTCCTCTAGGCTCATCCATATTGCTCCAAATGACAGGATTACACTTTTATGGCTGAATGATATTCTATTACATATATGTAAGTAATATAAATATAGCTATAAATAATATATGTATATATTTATTTATATATATTTATATATAAATAATATAAAATATCAATTGCATAAATATTGTATATATGCAATCCCACTCCTGGGTATATATTCAAAGGAAAGGAGATCAGTATGTTGAAGATACACCTGCACTCCCATATTTATTGCAGCACTATTCACAATGGTCTAGCTATGGAGTCAGCCTAGGTATCTGCCAATGAATTAATGGATAAGGAAAGTGTGATATATATTCACTAAGTCTATGTCTAACAAAAGAACAAAAAATTAAACAGTAACTAAAAAGCAGTGAGTTTGATTGTATATGGTAAATTTTTTATAAAAATTTATTTTAAAAATATGATAAAGTATAAAGAAGAATATTAAAAATTCAGGAATCTTAAGATTGCTGTTTTTGATTTTAAAAGAAAAAAGCAAGAAAAGAAAAGAAAAAAGAAAAGAAGGAAGAAGGGAAGAAAACACACAACTTAAAGCAGTAAGCGAGTAGAAGGACCCTAAGTGAGAAGCCTTGTTCTTCTACATCAATAATCCTCAGAGTTGGGTTCCTTGGGCAGCAGCAGCTGCTGCAGCATCACCCGAAAAATTGTTAGAAATGCAAATTTTTAGGCTTCACCTCAGACCCACTGAGTGGGAATCTCTGGATGGGGCCCAATGATCTGGAGTTTAGCAAACCCTCCTGGTATTTCTGATGCTCATTGAACTTGGGAACTACTGTTCTACAAAGAGGCAGAGTAGAACTTCTTACGACTTTTTAGATACACTTTAATCATAAAACATGCACATACACTCATATAGTCTTTCCTTTATACCAAAGGAACTGCATTATATAAAAGTGTGATCATTTAATTTTTTAAACCTCATCTTTTATCTTATATGTCTTCCATATCTGCACTTAAAGACACATTTCATGTTTTAAAAGACTGTTCAGCCTTCCATTGGAAAATCCATATGCCTTAATGGTTCAACCAGGTCCCTTATAAAAACATTTCAGGTATTTTCAGTTTGTTTTACAGTAAATATTTTGCTGGCGAATCTTGAAAAATATGTATATGTTACGGAATAAATTACTGGCAGAAGTGATTCAAAATCTTCAGGAAATATATATTTTATATTTTGGAGCATACAATCTAAATGTCTGACAGAGGTTATGCCAGTTTATACATCAAGAAAAACTTTACCAACAATGATTATTTTTCTGCATCCTTATTGACATTGGATTTTATAAAACTTAACTACTATTAATCTAATTAATTAAACAGAGCATTTGAGGCACGCTTGCAATTCCAGTGACTCAGGAGGCTGAGACAGGAGGATCATGAGTTTAAGGACAGAGGCAGCCTGCAAAATTAGCAAGACCTTGCCTCAAAATGAAAAACAAAAAGGGATTGGGATGCAGATCAGTGGCAGAACACTTGCCTAGCATGGGTGAGGCCCTGGGTTCAAACTTCCAGTACTAGAAAAGAGAAAAAAAGAGAACATCTCATTATTGTTTGATTTGTATTTCTTTACTTATGAGGATGAAGATGATCATTTTCTTACATTTTTACTGGGCATTTGTATATCTTTTTCAGCAACTTTTCTATTATGTCTTTAGGTATATTTTATTCTTACTGGTTTGTAGGACTTTTTGAAATTAAGAAAATTAGTATTGACTTGTCGTATGTTTATATTGCATTTTTATTAGCTCAGATTTCTTTTTTACTCATAACTTTATAGACATATTAATGTTTCCTTTTTATACTTTGTGTATTGTATTCTGAGTGGAAAGACCTGCTTGTTAGGTTGTATCTGACTCATAGCGACCCTCATAGGGTATTCAATGGCTGACTGTTTCGGGATTGCGTTGGGAGTGGATTGCCAGGTCCTTCTCCCATTTTTGCGGTGCTGGGAATTGAACTCAGGACCTCAGAGACTGCAGCGCAGCTGCTCTACCAACTGAGCTAAATCCCAGCCCCGAAAGACCTGCTACTAATTCCAAAATTCTAAATACATTCACTCATGTTTTTCTTCACACTGTAATAATTTAATTTTTACTCTTTATAATTTACTTGGGTAAAAGAAATGAGACCAGAATCCAGTTTTTATGTTTCTTTCACCCCAAATTAGTCTTTTGTACCAAAATTGCTTAGTGAATAAGCTCTCTTTTCCCAGTGAATAGAATGGCACCAGTACCTCTGGGTCTGGGGAATTGGGCCCATTCTCTCAGAATCTATTGGTTTCATAGTGTCAAGCTGTATTGGCTATTACAACTTTACTGGTCATTTTTATACTAAGTAATGCTACTTCCACATCATTTGCTTTTCTTTTTGAAAAGTTTCAAGGCATTTTTCACACTTATTTTTCATCATAAACTTTGGATTAATTTTTCAAGTACAAAATAAAACTGGCCTCAGGTGCAGTAGCTCACAGCTATAATCCCAGCCACTCAGGAGGTAGAGGCAGAAGGATCTCAAGTTCAAGGCAAGAGGCAGCCTCCACAACTTAGCAAGACCCTGTCTCAGGACAAAAAGTAAAATTGGGCTGTGGGGGCCGCTCAGGGGCAGAGTACTTGTAAAGTATGCTTGAGGCACTGGCTTCAACCTCTAAGTACTACAAACTATTTTAAAAAATTCTAAAAGGAAGATTAATATATTAAATTTATAGTTTAATACACTAAACTTTGTTAAGGTACAATATAATGGTTTCTTAAAAAATACTTGCATCTCTAACTTTAACATTAGTTTTAAGTTTCATCACAGGACTTCCACATTTCTTTAATGTGAGATATTTTACATTTTGGTTGCTCTTATAAATGGTTTCTTTCTCCCTTTATATTTTCCAACTGCTGTTTGTATACAAAGCTACTATGCTTATATTCTTCATGTGTGTTTTCCAGCTGCTCTGATACCTACATTTACACATGCAAAATAGAAAATGATTACATATCTAAATGAACATTAACTACTGAAACAGACATGAATAGATTATTAAGAACTTGCTTTGACACATTTAGATAGAAGTAGTAAGTTCTATTGTTCTAAAGAACAGTGGAAGGACTTTAGTTCACAATATCCTATTATATAGTTTAGGAATAACTGGAAGAAAAGAGCTTGAAGTCTCCAAACACAAGGTAATGATAAAAAGATGGAAATGTTAATCATTCTGATTTGACCAGTATATATCACCCCATACTGTATTCTATAAATATGTACAATTATTACCTATTAATCAAAAAATTAATTGTTTAGGAGATTTGATCATTACACTGTAAATATCAAGTTATCACACTGTACCCCATAGATTTTTACAATTAATTAATAAAAATTTATTTTGAATACTTTTTATGTGAGCTACTAGGGGGCTCAACCCAGGCCCTTCTGCATATTTTGCAAGTGTCGTACCACTGAGCTGCACCCCCAAACCATTTTTTTATTTTTTATCTTGAGGCAGGGTCATGCTAAATTATGCAGGCTGCCTCTGGCCTTGAACTTGGGATCGTCCTGCCCTTACCTCCCAAGTCACTAGGATTAGAAACATGTCTCATGGTGCCTGGCAATTTTGAATAGTTTTTTTAATTGCCCACACAAGACAATTTGAGAAGTATGTACTCTTGGTTAACGACATAAAATTCTTTTATGTAACACTATTCTGGTTGAAAAAATTAATCTTTTGGGCTCAACATTAATAAGTACAAGTATATTAAAAAGAATTGGAATAAGAATATTGTATTTTGTCATCTCCAGGAAAATTCTATTTCAATGTTTCTACAAATAATTTGGAAGTTTGTTATGTTCCTCTTTCATGTTTAAGTAATTTGTAAATTAGCTTCTTTTTGAAACTTTACCCTTCCCCCTTGAAAACTGACTCTACAAATTTCTTTTTGCTATAGCTTTTTAATAATGTTCTTAATAATTTTTCACAGTTATTCATCAACTTGAGTTTCATCTCCTCTCTGGGATTACTTTGTTAACTCTTCTGTTCTTAAATCTTTGAGAATTGTTAAATGCATTTTTCCAAAGTACTATTTTGTTATTCTGTTAAGTTCCAATATAACTCATTTCCTTTATTTTTAATTTTGTATATTTGTGTCTTTTCCTTCTTTATATTGTATTTCCAAAAAACAGAGTTATTAAGTTGGAAAATATTTTCCATTTTTAACTTATTATTTTAATTCTTATCTTTGTTATCTCCTTATTTTTTACAGTTTTTTTCCAGTTTTTCTATTTCCAATATTTTTTTAGTTGTTCAATTATCTTTTGTGGTCCAGGATATTTCTGAAAGTTCATTTTTGAGAGCTCTGTTTAGAAGCTCTATTGTATTCTTCCAATTATCCAAATGATGACAAATCTTACTCATTTTTGTTCAGCTATAATATAAGAGAAGTGGCTGAATATTATTTCAGAAAAAGCTTGTTTGATATAGGTGGACCAGCAGGGTCACACAGTTTTATGTCCAAAATCATGTGCCTCTGTGACTAAATCAAACATTCTTTCTTTTGAGTCCCCTATAGTATACTGACCCTGAATGCCATCCCCACATAGTTCAAAGCATGTTTTCACCAAAGGCTATTTTTTAGACTGCAACACTCATGTAAGCACTTCTTTTTGTCATTTTAAAGGCTCATTACCATGCAGACAGATGCATGGCCATTATGGCAAGAATTCAGAAAGAAACATAAAGCAGGAATGAAAAGCAAGGACTCAACAAAGCAAAGAACTCTGGAAATCCTGAGCTGATCTCTTTCATTCAGGTTAAAATGCATACTTGTTCATTTCCAGGAGAGAAGTAGCTCCATTTATTTATAACTATTAGACATACATGCAAAGCCAAAATGTTTTTTAGGTGAAGAGTGAAGCACAAGCTAGTATAAGTACTTCAAAATAAAGTGTGCATTTGATAAGGAGCAATGAAGAGAGGGACTACAAAAAACGATACTGGTACACATGAAGTTTTTATATCTTCTTATGCCAATGTAGTAAAGTTGAGAGGGTGCATGCTCTGCATGCTCTAAGGTCCTGGGTTCGATTCCCAGCACCACAAAAAATGGGAGAAGGACCAAGCATCCTACTCCTGAAACAATCCTGAAATGATCAGCCATCAGAAATCCTGTGAGTAGCAGAGAAGAACTGACATGGTGCTGGGCATGGTATAGTGTCAGGGAGTATACAAGTCCGATCCAACTCAATAGCACCTAACACACACACACACAGACACACAGACACACACACACACACACACACACACGTCAATGTTAGGTTCTAAACATCCTCATAATATTGTTCTATATTATATTTCTGTCATTTTAATTTGAATAGTTAATGTCATTTATAAAGAAAGCATTCACATTTCCTAGATAATTACTGTATATCTATTAAAATGAATTATGCCTCCCTCTAAAATGTGCTTTTATTCTATTTTCATTCTGTTAATGCATATCTTTTCCTTCATTACATCTGAAAAATGTCAAGCCTGCTATGGTGGAGAAATCAATAATTAAATAGCTTTACAGTAATTACCTCCTAGGAACACATTTTTCTACCCTAACAATACAAACTAAATCCACTAACATCAAAATTACACAAATACATTGGTGAGAAGGTCATCATATGAAAATGTAATGTGGTCTATGAGTATTTGAATCAGACTTTAAACACCAACTCTTCACAGGCAGAGACACTAAGTAAGCCTCCTGAGCAACTCTCAAGGCCTACAACTCTGCTCTTAGGGAGAGTAATATTTTATATTCTGATAGCTCAGGAGTTAACCTTAAAATTTACAAAAAGTCAAACAAAAAACCCTAGTAGTTTTAGCAATGATAAGAAGATGTGGTATTTCTCATGAATTTTCCAGGTGTTTTCTAAGGTTTTTAGACAAATGGTCAATTGTATCTAAGCTACCAGAAACAAAAATGAATTGATCACTCCAATGATTTTGTCATCTTAATGGCTGACACACATGGCTGTTTAGTCAAAGCAACTGGTCGTGCAAAAATGAGCTGCCCATAGAGAAGAAAAGATCAGAAAATTAGCTTTAAAGTTGTTTCTATGTCTTTGTTAGCACAATATATTTTTAAAAATATATGACTAGGGCTTTTTAAGAGGTGACAAATACTTTAAAAATTAATTCAGAAAAGCAAAATATAAAAATGTAAATCCTCCCAAATCCTGAAAAAATAACTGCCATCCCTTCATAAGTAGCATTTCATAGAGTTCTAAAGTTATTCAGAGGAAAAAAAACAACTTAAATTCAAGTGATACAAAAATTAAATTTGAAGGATTCAACGAATTTCACATAATGGTTCCAAAGTAACTAAAATATCTCTTAAATGTCTTTTATAAAAAATAAGGAAAATATTTTTAAAATCTTTAAAAAGTTAGAGTTAATATATGCTCTTTAAAAAGTATATATTCCAATAGAAGAAAATATTTCTTTATTCTTACTATGAGGCACACAGAAATTGCCACACATTCACTTTGTATTCCAGCTCCATTAATTATTTTCTGTTAATTGTATTATTTTTTATTTCAAAGTTTAAAATTTTATACTCCATTTGTAACTAAAATCTCCATCGTTAGCCTGGTGACAGGGTAGTGGACATTTGTAATTCCTTTTGTTTTTTCTTACAAATTTGGACCCTCCTTTCAACCTATATTCTCTCATTATATCTTTAAATACATTTTTTCTCCTCTACTTCTTCTCAGAAACATTAATCATACAAAGATATGATTCTTTTTCATAACTATTTCACCTAATTTAGAATTATTTGACTTTATTTTTTCCTCTATATTGATACCATTGTTTCAAACTTATCTCCCTGGTCTTTATCTGATTCTAATCTTTTTGTTGTTTTTAATGTGGCTTATCCCTGGTGCTTTTCTGCTTTGATAATCTATTACTTTTTATTTGAGCACTTACATCTCTTCTTTGAGCTCTTGTTTTTGATATAAGATATTAACTGGAACTCTGAAAATATGAAGAAGAATTTCGTAAAGTATTCCTGTGTCTCTTTGGGCATTAGCCTATAGTGCATGATTTCTATGTGCTTTAAACGAATGCTCCTCAATTTTATTTTTATTCTTTTATTTCTGCTATTATATTTTGGACAGGCCTCATAATACTGTACATATTCAACTATGGTAGGTATTTTGTGCAGAAGAGTTTAGGAATGAAGGGGCAGCCTGGTGGCGGGATATTAAAGAAAATCTACAGCTGTACCGTAGGTGTGAAAGCCTGGGTCAGTTAAGCTCAGAGCTAAAATCCTATATGTCAGAGCTCTCTGTGCTTTGACATGACATTCATTGCTTCCTTTGTTTCCTTCACATGTGCCTCAAGAAATACACTTTGACTGGGCACCATGGTGCCCAACTGTAATCCCAGTGACTATAGAGGCTGTGGCAGGAGGATCATAAGTTTGAGGCCAGAAGCAGTTTGTGCAATTTAATGAGGCCCTGTGTCAAAATTAAATGTCAAAAAGGGGCTAGGGTGCAGCTCAGTGGTAGAGCACTACTTAGCATGTGCAAAGCCCTGAGTTCAAATCCCCAGTATTGTGAAAGAAAGAAAGAAAGAAAGAAAGAAAGAAAGAAAGAAAAGAAAGAAATGCTTTTTAGCTAAAAGATTTAGTTATATAACATAGAAATGATTCAGTTGTCTAATTACCCCCTAAGCTCAACCTTTTTCTCTGTTTACTTTGCCTTAATAGCTTTTGTGTCTTCCCTTTACTAAGTCATAGTAGTAACTTGAGATTTCATCAACTATCTGTAAAGAACACTTAGATATGCCCTTCAGGATCATGACATTTCTTGTGTGAAGAGAGGGAATCTGTTTTCTCCAAGGTGGCCAAGATGGCAAAGTCAGCTCCCAGCTTCCATGTGCCCACCTGGAGTGAATGGAACATGGAAAGTGTGAGAGCTTCTGAGTCAGAGCAGAACGTCTGTGCCTGGAACGTTCTTCCTACCACTTTTAGTGGCTTTTGTGGGGTCAGAGAAAGGATAACATAACAAGAAATCCCACTAATTCATGACTTTTAGCTGAAAACAGGAAGAAATCACTTTTCAATGTTTAATTACATAAATTTCCAAACACGTAGAAACGTCAGAAAAATAATCCAATGGATAAATCTCCATATACTCATCATTTAAATTCCACCACTAAGATTTTATTGTTCTTGCTTAATCATATATCTATTCCCTTACCTATCCCTCTATCCACCCATTAATGAATTAATCATTTTTATTGTTATTTTATTTTACCAAAGAAAATTGTAAAGTAATATTCCAGGGAAAGATGATTAGGAAGTAGTAAAACTTCATTTACAATAGCAATCAGTTTAAAAGAAGAAGTATAATAAAGCTCTTGTGTGGCCCTTTGATAACAATGAGTAATGTTTCCAAGTGAATTACTTTATATGCAGCTATTATAGGGACCAAATGTGCATTAATGAACAGATTCATAAATTTCTTTCCTGTGTTACTTGGCCCATTGGGCCATCTGGCTTCAAACAAAAAGCAAAGTTATTCAGATGTCATTTACACCATATAAAATTGAGTAGAAAATCTTTCTTTAGAGTTCATCTCCTTGGTCCCAGCACAAGCCATCAGAATCTGTTATAATACACTTTACTATTACATCAAAGAGGACAGTGGTTCTCATTATGTGCATGTTGGGAGTGAGAGATATTGCATATTATAAACAGCTACAGTGTTTTTTCAAGCTGTAGAGTCATTCTGTTACCCAACTAGAATTTTTCCCTTGATGACCTATTTGCTGCAGATTTGACATTTGAAACTATCCAATAGAGGATCAACTGACCACTAACTTTCCTTCTGGAGACTACAGCAGGGAATATCGGGAAGAGGAAAGTATAAGAAATGCAATATAGTCAAAATCTGAAGGGGGCAGCAATTGATATATAGGTAGCCAGCTTGGATGTCTTTCCTTATCATGGAACAACATTAATATGAAGTGAGAAGAAAAAACATGAGTCTACCTTAAGTACATTTTTCTTGGTGTTGTTTCCACTAAAAATATCAGTGTGAACTTAAGTTCCCAGGGGATAAGCCTTGCTAGTCTCTTATTACATAATATTACATTAACAATGTCCTTACCTTACCATGGAGAATAGGTTATATCCTCAACCAAGGCATCCAGGAAGAGAAAAGGGTAAATTTTTTCCCCTCCCATGACTTTTACCTACATAGAAGACCAAGTTGGTGGGAGAGTTTGATTAATACTGCAATTACCCATCCAAAGAGACTGGGGGACTACACAGGTGGTAGGTAGAAACTCCAGAATGATGGCATGAACCACAGGGTAATTCTAAAAATAATGCCAGGTAAACATAAAAGGCTGGTACATTGTTTGAAAAGCAGACAAGACAAAAACCATTCAGAGAAATTATTTCTGCAATAGGATTGTGGCTTTCTCTCTACCTTGATGATATAACCCCCAGAAAACAGTACTGAACCTTAAAGAGTTAAAGGGGACCAAATAGAGGAGGAAAATTCAAGCTGCTCAGGTCTCAGGGAGAAAATAGCCAAACCACTTTTGTGCAAACAGACAGACTGGACAGACCTGTCATTCTCAAGGATCAGTCAAGAAAAATAAGCAAGGCACACTTTGGCATATACATGCCTACACCATGTATACTTGAAGATCAGCAATTAAAAATTGAAAAAATTAAAACAAAAATGAAGAAGATAAATGAAGTGTATAATTTTGAAGAACATTTACCTCAGGAAAATCAATACCATTTTTGGTAACTATTGTTTTATATTTTCTATGAAATTAAGGAGGAGAAGCCCCTAAAACATGTGCTCAAAGACAGAAAATTAAGATATAATGTAAAATAGAAAGGAAGCAGAAAGCCAGAGGGAAAAAAGCTAATAATGAAAAAAGATTGTGATTTTAAGCACTGACATTAGGCAACCTTCATAACTGTGATACATGTTCTCTAAATATGGTCATCAATGAGTCCTTCCTTCCCTGTACTTGAAAGTGGCTCCCTAAATAAGCAACAGATTCTAATTCCCTTGTATTTGATTTTGGGCTGGCCTTGTGGCTGGGTTTGACCAACTGGAAGGAAAAGAAGTATTGTTCTATGTCTTCCAAGGCTAGGCAATAAGAGTATTGGCAGGTTTGACTTTCTCCTTCTGAGACCTCAGCTGTCATGTTTTCCAGGCTAGACCACTGAATGACAAGAGTGATGTGAAAGGAGGACTTGGAGAGAGACTCTACTTATAGTTCCAGCCCCAATCTGATTCCCACTGAATTTAGCCACTTGAATGATCCAGTTGTTAACTTGATCAATTAAGTCAAATTTTCTTATGATTTAAAAATACCCTACAGAGCAACTCAATCTCACAGAGTAAGTAGGAATGTTTGGTGTTTTAAACCACTAACCTTCACAATGGATTTTTCAGCTGCAACCATTGCTGTTGTTGGGGGCTATCCAGTTGGGTCCAAATCATAGTGACCCTATGTACGATAGAACCAAACAGTCCTTGACAATTTACCATGCCTGGCAATATGTCACTGCTTCTCTGCTATTCACAGTATTTTCAATGGCTGATTGTTTTAGGATTGTTTTGGGGAGTGGGCTGCCAGATCCTTCTCCTATTTTTTGTGGTGCTAGGGATGGAACCCAGGGCCTCTGAGCATGCAGAGTAGTACTTTACCAATGGAGCTAAACACTAGTGCCAACAAATACCCAGAGTGATAACTTACATTACCTATGTAAGTACATAAATGCTACACTTTGTACTGAGAACACTATATCTCCTTTCTCATTTAATCTTCAGATTAATCCAAGTCTAACACAATTGTTCTACATCAAACCCTGTTTTTACAGCAATAGAAAAATAGAAATACAAGAGATTTAAAACTGGATTTCTAGATGTCTGATTTGACCTTTCCTCGATTTATCACTTCAGTATACTGTCAAGGGAGATCTACTGGAAATAACAATTAAAACACAGATTTGCCTATAAATTCCATACTTCATCTCTGCAATCTATCTCTCTAGTCATATTTCTCATTAATTATCCTCCAATGTTACCCCATTCTTTGTCCCTACTATTACCCCATCACATGCTATCTGTTATGGTTTGAATCTAAAATGTTCCCCAACAGATACATGTTTGTTTCATCTCCAGGTGGTGGTACTATTTGTGGAGGGCATGGAACTTTGGGAGGTGAGATCCTAGCTTTGCAGAAGTGGGTCCTTGTGGATGGGCCTTTGGAGTTTATCCTGGATCTGCTGTTCTAGTCACTCTCTCTGCTCCTGATCTGTGATGACATGAGGGTGTTTGCTGCCTGTTCTGCTGCCACATCTTTCTACCTCTATGCACTGACATACTCTAACCATGAATTGCCCAATAAATCATTTCCTCTCATGTCTGTTCAGTCAGTTTTTCTGCCACAGCAACAAATGAGCTAATATGGTATCTCTTGCATTTATGTACCTTTTCATGAAAACTTCATTGCCCCATTACTTCCACTTGTATAATTTTTACCTACCCTTCAAAGAGCAACTCAGATATCATCTCTTCCTGAAAGACATCTTCACTAGCTCTGTTTTCATAGTTTGAATGTGCCCCCTCCAAAATTCAGGTTCTGAAACTTAATGGCCAATAAGATAACATTAAGAGGTGAGGGGCTTTAACAGGTGATCAGGTAATGAGGGCCCAATCCTTCATGAATAGAATTAAGGTCTGTATTAAAGAGGCTTTATGTAGTCTTGGGCTCACTAGCCCTTCAACCTTCCACTGTGTAAGGCCACAGCATTCCCCTCCCCTGGAGGATTCAGCAATAAGGGATTATCTTGGGAGCAGAAAGTATCCTCATCATACCTTACAAAACTAAAAACTAGAATAGAGGAAAGCAAAAAGCTATTAAAAAGACAGGAAGAAAATACCAAATTACATGTCAAAAGAGACTCTGAAACTTTCCCTTCAATGTCAAGTAGCTGAAGTAAAAGGAAGACATGAGGAAGTTAAAGAATAAACAGATTTCAAGTGGTAGCTAAAGAAGACAAAATCAAATATTATAATGACATGTGCAAAGAGCTGGAGATGGAAAACCAAAAGGGAAGAACATGTTCTGTTTTTCTCAAGCTTAAGGAACTGAAGAAAAAGAAATCAAGCTTTGAGTGGCAACAGTGAAGGATTCTACTGGGAAAATATTAAACAACACAGGAAACACCAAAAGAAGTTGGAAGGAATGCACAGAGTCATTATAGCAAAAAGAATTGGTGAATGACCAACCATTTCAAGAGGTTGTATATGATCAGGAACCAACAGCACTGAAGGAAGAATTAGAAGCTGCCTTGAAGGAATTGGCAAAACACAAAGCTGTAGGAATTGATGGAATACCAATTGAAATGTTTCAACAAACAGATGTAGCAATGGAGGTGCTCACTTGTTTATTCCAAAAGATTTGGAAAATAGATACTTGGCCAACTGACTGCAAGAGACCCATATTTTTGCCTATATCCAAGAAAGGAGATCCAACCAAATGTGAAAATTACTGAATGATATCATTAATATCTCACACAAATAAACTTTTGATAAAGATCATGCAAAAGTGATTGCAGCCGTATATTAATAGGTAACTGCCAGAAAATTAAGCTGGATTCTGAAAAAGGCATGGAACCAGGGACATCATTGCTGATGTCAGATGGATATTAGCCAAAAGCAGAGAATACCAGAAAAATGTCTATCTAGGTTTATCGATTATGCAAAGGCATTTGACTGTGTGAATCATAACAAATTATGTATAACGCTGCAAGGAATGGGAATACCAGAGCATATAGTTGTACTCATGAGGAATCTGTACATGTAGCAGAAGGCAGTTGTTTGAACAGAACAAGGACACATTGCCTGGTTTAAAGTCAGGCAAGGTGTACATCAGGGCTGTATCCTTTCTCTGAACCTCTTAAATCTCTATGCTGAGCAAATAATCTGAGAAGCTGGACTCTATGAAGAAGAACCTGGCATCAGGATTGAAGGAAGACTAATTAACAATCTGCATTATACAGATGGTACAACTTTGCTTGCTGAAACTAAAGAGGATTTGAAACATTTACTGATGAAGACCAAAGAACGTAGTCTTCAGTATGGATTATCCATCAACATCAACAAAACAAAAATCCTTATAACTGGGTCAGTAAGTGACTTCATGATAAATGGAGAAAAGATTGAGGTTGTTTAAAATTTTGCATTACTTGGTTCTACAATCAACATCCATGGAAGCAGCAGTCAAGAACTTAAAAAACACATTGCATTGGGAAAAGTTGTTGCAAAAAAACCTCTTTAAAGTGTTGAAAAGTAAAGATCTCACATTGAAGATGAAGGTGTACCTGACTCATGCCATGGTATTTTCAGTTACATTCCATATTTGTGACAGCTAGGCATTGAATAAGGGAGACCAGAGGAGAGTTGATGCTTCTGAATTATGATGCTGGAGATGAATATTGAATATACCATGTACTGCCAAAAGAATCAACAGATCTATTTTAGAGGAGGTGCAACTAGAGGGCTCCTTGGAGGCAAGGATACTTAGACAGTGTCTGACATATTTTGGACATATAGTCAGGAAGGACCAATCCCTGGAGAGGACATCATGTTTCAAAGAGTGGTGGGTCAATGAAGAAAAGGAATACTCTCATTTAGATGTGTTGAGACAGTGGCTGCAACAGTGGGCTTAAACATAAAAAAGATTATGTCCATGACATAATGACTGCAGCCTTAGCCCTGTGACATCTGATCCCATCAGATCTCGGAAGCTAAGCAGGGTCTGGCCTGGTTAGTACCTGGATGGGAGACCGCCTGGGAACACCAGAAGCTGTGGGCTTGGGAGAAGGACCTGGCAACCCTCTCCCAAAAATCAATCTGCCATTGAAAACCCTATGCACAGCAGAGAAGCACTGACAATAGTGTTTCCCCTGTTGTACAGAGGGTCGCTATGAGTCGGATACCGACTCGACGGCTCCTAACAACAACAACATGGCATAATATTGGGATTCTCTCTATCGTACATAGTGTTGCTGTGAGTCAGACCTGACTTGACGGCACCTAACAACAACACACCATATGAGCCAGTGATGATATTTCTAGGAATATACTTAAAGGGAGATAAGTCATGATACCTCGGGGACACCTGCATTTCCATATTTATTACAGCACTCCTCACAATTGCAAGGGTATGGGATCAACCATGACGTCCATCAACCAAGGATTGGATTAAATAATTGTGGCATATATGCACAATGGAATAATTTTCAGCTGTAAGAAAGAATGAAATTATGTCACTTGCAATAAAATGGATAAAATTGGAGAACATCATTTTAAATCAATTAACTAAGATTCAAAAAGAGAAAAACTATATGTTCTTACTCATAATTGGGAGCTAAATCTAACTTAAAGGGAAAATTACATATATGCATATACAAAACTGAACATTCATACTTATCTAAGAATGGGAAATACAAGTGAACTTTGTAGGAGGGGAGACAGGACCAGCGAGTAGGGGCAGTTGTTGGAGAAAGTGGGAAAGGGAGGGGGAACAATGGAGGGGCAAATAAGTAGAGGAAAAATATAAAATACGGGATGTAATTATGTGAATATATGAAAAAAGGAACAAAAAGAGAAGGAAAATAATCAGGGTATAACCCAAGGTTGCATATGACTGTCATTACTTGTTAATTAAAGTGCTGACTTTTTTCTTTTCTTCTTCCATTTATCCTGTTCTATAAGATATGTATGATGATGGATGTATAAGCAAAACTGATTTAATAGTTGCTTGATAGATATATCAAGTGACTTACTACTGCATACCCCACTAACATGTATAAATACTAATAAAGTATCCACTTTTACAAAAATATCACATCCAAAATCTTTTTTTGTGTGTGTAAATCATTAGGTAGACCATATTTGCTGATCAAGGAATAAAATGTGATTGCCTTGGGAGAATAAAAAGAAAGTACCTTTGTCAGACAACAAATCTGTTAGCACCTAGATCTTTGACTTCTCAGCTTCCATAACTGTGAAAAATAAGTTTCTCTTCTTTATAAATTACCCAGTATATAGTATTTTGTTATTGCTGCACAAATAGGCTAAGGTAATTGTCTATGACTAGATAAGATATTATTACTTGAGTCATATAGATCAGAGTTTGGGGTATAGCTTAGTCATAGAGGGCTTATCTAGGCATGCATGAGGCAATGGGTTCAATCCTCAGCACCATAAAAAATCACATAGAAGATAATGGATAACCTTTTAATAACTTAAGGCAAATAATTGATGTTCCCAGAAATTGCTATATGGCTTTGTGATCTTAGGCATGTTACATAAGATGTCTGTGTCTCCACATGCTCTATCTGTAAGGTAAGATATCTCCCATGAAGAGTTTTTATGAGTTGGGCATGTATAATGTTAGAACCAGCCAAAAAATTTAAACTCTGGGAGGGAAGTATAGCTCAGTGGCAGAGTGCTTGCCTACCATATGCAAGGCTGTGGATTTGATCTCCAGCATTACCAAAAATGTTTTTAAGGTCTGTATTATTTCAATTACTGCTCAACATATGTTTGTTGAATGCATCAAATTTGAAAAGATAGACAAAATTTGAAGAAATATGGTAGGGAAAAGAGGAATGGGGGCTGAAGGAGAAATGAATTTATATATATAAGGCATTCAAGATGAAGGTAATGTCTTCCTCTTTTAGGTAAATAACATCATGATCTAACTAGGAGTTTAGACTATAAAATGAGGAGCTCAGACCAGGAACTTGGAAGGCATTTATGAGATAGCCAACAGCTTATGTCCCTCTCATTCAATTCATTAGTATACATATCTCAATTTTCCTCAAAAATGTATATTGAATCTATGCATTTCTCTCTATTTCAGTGGATACACTCTAGTTGAAGCCATTATTTATTTCTTTGTAAATAACCACAGAAGACTCCCAATTGGATTCCAACTTATCTCTTGCTTGGTAGCAATCTATTCACCAAAGAGTAGTTAGAACTACCTTGCAGAATGGCAATTAGGTATTTTAATTCCTCTGCTTCAAGCCTTCATTAGAGTCACAGTATTCGTAAAGTCCTACATGATGTGCCTTACCTACTCCCCTGCTGGTTCCTCCCAGTTCTCTACTAAGCTTTTCCAATCACAAGATCTGGAAATAGTCCATTCTCTTTCCTTTGTTATCCCAATGGTTTTACTTTCTCATTTTTCAGGACTCAGCTAGACCATCTGCTCAAAGAAAAGTTACCAGAGTAATAAATATAAGCCACTGTTATTATCTTCTCTTCTGGAAAGATTGTTCTCTATCCAGTTATCACATTTACCAGAATCCTAGGTAAATATTTATTTTTCTGTTTACTTGTTTGCTGTATATTTTCTCCTCCTAGTCTACATGTTAGAAGGCTGCAATGGGCTAAATCATGGAATACTAATTAATTATACTGGTACATAATGAAGTTAAAATATTACTTCTAAAAAACTTACATTGCTTACAGAAAGCAATTCTCTGGGTAGATGCATTTTTTTAAAAGTATAATTTTGAAAAGAGGCAATTTTGTAATGGAGCAACCCCTCTGAGCTAAATGTGCTATCTGTGCTCCTCTGTGCTGAAATGCATTATGACTTATCTTTTTCCCTTTTTTCTCACAAGAATGGCACAGCAGTACCCAGCACTACCAGGTATTAATAAGGCTCCAACACAGACTGAGTGGAATGCTTCCTTGCCCAACATGGAACAGCCACAATGGTTCCTAGTATAGCTCCTGTGGCAGGGTCTTGGTTGTATTTTGTACAACAGAGAAAGTCATAAAGATCTATTTCTTTATCTGGCAGACAAGTAAGTTCTCCTGGGAAGAAGTATCAGCAGAGTTGATTTCTTTGTTTTTCTGACTTTTCTGAGTCAGTCCCAACAGCTATGCAGAAAAACAAAGCTCAAATTCTGAGTTGGGCGGAGATTATCATTTGCTTTTTTGACCAGCCATTTTCCCAGAGACTTAGTACATGCCTGAGTGTTGCTGTCTGCAGAGGACATATCCTGCTGCTACTTGGTATTTGGACACATGGGCACATTTTCAAACTGTTATCGACTGGGGCTACAGAGTCCCACACTGAATTAGGCAAAGCAAATAACTCAGGAGATAGCTCACATTGCCCATCTCTTCACCCAAATATCAGGAACTCTTGATGAACCACTGGAATCACACTTAGGACTACAGCACCTAAAAATAATATGCCTATTTGAATGAATCAGAATTCAAGAGCATCTCTAATTTAGCTGTTCTGCAATCTAATACCCACAAGGGTATAATAGCTTCTTAGAGCATCAACATCAAGGTGTGTGCAAACAACTCCTGGGAGAATTTCAACAATGAGGATGGTATTAATTCTTAATGTTCTGTGAATAATAAAGTCAAGTCTCTAGGCAACTCTTGGGATGCCCATGAGACATGACTATTAAAGGATCAGCTTAAATGGAATCATCACTGTTAGTCTCTGTGTTACTCCTGCTTGCTTGTTGCTTCCACTCCTCCCAAATTCTTCTTTGCATTTTTGTTTTATTTCCTTTACTTGTAGCCCCTGATCCTAGATCTGACTGCACAGAGTTCTCAGCACCTAAAATTTTGTACTATTACAGAAAATCAAAGTCCTTTTACAAAACAGCATATATGCTATAAATAACATTTCTTTTTATTCTCCTTTTGCTGCTTAATTGTTTCAAATGTGATTAGAAGTGCTTACTGAAGATGTCCAACGACACTGTCACACATCAGACAAGTGGATATACAGAACAAGGACCTGGAAGATTTGCCTTATTTAAACCTGAATACAGAAATGCTAACAGTTTCCAGAGTTAATAGCAATTAAAACCCAGGTAGAAATTTAAGACTTAAATATCTGGTTAATTATTTCTGTCTTCAGTTTAATACTCGTAGACCAAGTGGTAATGTCAGGAGCCACTAAGAAAAAAAAGCACCATTCTTTTTCAACCTCTTTAGACTTCCAAACCCTCTGGAGTACCATTTAGTGGTTGCCTAAGGAAAGAAGTTTGAACAATACAGTACTCTTATTATTTGGATTAAACACTATGGTGGATGGAAATGAGAGAAAGAAGTCTTCCAGAGATTCAGGTCTTCTCTCTCTACTCTATGGATGTTGATATTAATTTCAATTAAAATTAACTCACTGAGTGCTTCGTATGTGCTAAAACTGTCCTGCATGCTTCAGATGTAATAATTCATTGCATCATCACTCTGGTGGGAAGTAGATATTACTGTTATCTCATTTTGTAAGTGAGAAAAATGGAGGAAAAATGGGTCATGTAAATGGCTGTGTGAGACAATGGGGAAAAAATAAACCTAGTGACAGATAAACAGACATTCAGCACCTGAATGCCTCTGACAGGTTAAGAAATTCTGAGTCTTTCATTACCTATAAAGCAGATTCATGATATCACTCACACGCAGAGTTCAGAGATACCTTTCATTTTGTATACACTGGAAGCAAAAAATGTTATACACGTTAACGTATATGTTAAAGTCTCTTCCGTTTGTTTATTCACATATCCATTCCATGCTGAAAGGTATGCCACAAGTATTTTAGATACCAGCAGGGCTACATATAGTAGATAGGTTTCAGCTTAACTCCAGACTAAGACATACTTGAGAGAAACAATTAGCCACTGAAAACCCTATGAATAGCAGAGAAGCACTGTCAAATATAGTGCTGGAAAATGAGCCCCACAGGCTGGAAGGTATTCAAGAAATAACTGGGGAAGAGTTGCCTCCTCAAAGTGGAGTTGACCTTAATGACAGAAATGGGATCTCCTTTTGTTGATGTTGTTGTTGTTGGGTGTTATTGAGTCAGGTCAGATGCATAGCAACTCTAAGTACAACAGAACAAAACATTACCCAACACTGTGCCATGTCCACCACTATATCAGTTAAAAAAATGGGCTGAGGGTGCAGCTCAGTGGTCAAGCACTTGCAGAGAATGCAAGCACAAGCCCCTGGGTTCAACCCCCAGTAAGGGGGAGCGGGGGGGTAGACGTGCGGCGGGATTCTGTATGAAGTTTATCTCTCTGCAATGGATAGGGATTGGGCAGGTGATCACAAGGAAGCACAATGTGCTTTTTACTGTGTGTTAAACAAAGTGTTTAGTTCCATGTTGCCAAACACAGTTCTGTTTTCACCACATAAATCCCTCTATTTCTAATCACTGCCGGAATACTTC
Source organism: Pedetes capensis (assembly GCA_007922755.1). Taxonomy (NCBI): domain Eukaryota; kingdom Metazoa; phylum Chordata; class Mammalia; order Rodentia; family Pedetidae; genus Pedetes; species Pedetes capensis. The sequence continues at coordinate 92,860 of VMDO01002299.1, forward strand.
ACTGAAACTTCCCTTCTGGCCTTTGTTTTGTGATCTGTTACTTTTGTTGCCACCTCCTGGTTGCTGTCCTCTGAAGTTTCCTCCTCACTGTCCTCTGAAGCTTCTGTTTCCATTCTGATGTCCCCTGAAACCACGACTGCCTTCCCACTGACCCCTGCCACCTCGATATCCTTCCTGTACTCCTTCTAGCTCTGGCTGTTTTGTGGCCACAGCAAGCTGCCAACATCGTGAATCATGCCATTTCTCCTGTATTTCTGTGACTGCTGCAGTGGTGACATCAAAACAAACACCCAGCTTTCCTTTGAGGAAGACCATTCCCTTTATTTTGGAATTGATACTCTCACCCAGTTGCTCCAGTTGGAAAAGCTCTACATCAAATGTCAGAACAAGACTAGGTGCTAATTGTGGATCAGACCATCAACTTCTCATATGCAAGTTCAAATTGAAGCTAAAGAAAACTAGGACAAGTGTACAAGAGCCAAGGTATGACCTTGAGTATATCCCACATGAGTTCAGAGACCACTTTCCGAACAGGTTTAATGTATTAGACACAAATGATAGGAGACCACACGAGTTGTGGTATGACACCAAAGATGTCATTCATGAAGAAAACAAAAGGTTATTAAAAAGACAGGAAAAAAGAAAAGACCAAATTATGTGTCAAAAGAAACCATGGAACTTGCCCTTGAACATTTATCAGCTAAAGTAAAAGGAAGGCATGATGAAGTTAAGGAACTAAATAGAAGATTTCAAAGGCAGCTCGAGAAGACAAAAACAAATATTATAATGACATGTGCAAAGACCTGGAGGCAGAAAACCAAAAGAAGAACATACTCTGTTTCTCAAGGAGGTGAAGAAAAAATTCAAGCCTCAAGTGGCAATAGTGAAAGATTCTACAGGGAAAATATTAAACAACGCGGAAACATCAAACAAAGATGGAAGGAATACACAGAATCATTACACAAAAAAGAATTGGTAGATGACCAGACATTTCAAGAGGTTGTATATGAAGAGGAACCAATGATATTGAAGGATGAAGTAGAAGCTGCCTTGAAAGAACTGATGAAACACAAGGCTCCAGGATTCGATGGACTACCAATAGAGATGTTTCAACAAACAGATGCAGTACTAGAGTTGTTAACATGTTTTTAGTAAGAAATTTAGAAAACAGTTACCTGGCTAACTGACTGGAAGAGATCCATATTTGTGCATATTCCTCAAAATGGGAATCCAACTGAATGTGGAAACTATCAGAAAATATTATTAATATCACACACAAGTAAAATTTTAATAAAGATCATTCAAAAGCCACTGTAGCAGTATATAGATGGGGAATTTCCAGAAAATCAAGTTGGTTTCAAAAAAGGAAGGGGAACAAGGGCCATCATTGCTGATGTCAGGTGGATCTTAACTGAAAGTAGAGAATATCAGAAAGATGTCTATCTATGTTTTATTGACTATGCAAAGGCATTTGACTGTGGATCATGACAAATTATGGATAGCACTTTGAAAAATGGGAATACCAGAGTACTTAATTATACTCCTGAGGAATCTGTATGTGACCCAGGAGGCAGTTGTTCAAATAGAACAAGGAAACACTTCCTGGTTTAAAGTTGAGAAATGTGTGCATCAGAGCTGTATCCTTTCACCATATCTCTTCAATTTATATACTCAGCAAATAATCTGAGAAGCTGGGCTTTATGAGGAAGAACGTGGCATCAGGAAAAGAGGAAGACTCATTAACTACCTGCATTATGCAGATGACACAATTCTGCCTGCTGAAAGTGAAGAGGATTTAAAACATTTATTGATGAAGACCAAAGATCATAGCCTTTAGTATGGATTGCAACTGAACATCACTAAAACAAAAATCCTTACAACTGGGTCAGTATGCAATTTCACAATAAATGGAGAAAAGATTGAGGTTGTCCATGATTTTTCTTTGTGTGGCTCTATCATCAATACCAGTGGAAGCAACAGTCAAGAAATCAAAAGACATATTGCTTTGGGAAAAGCTGTGGCAAAAGATCTCTTTAGAGTATTGAAAAATAACAATGTCACATTGAAGACGAAGGTATGCCTCAATCATGCCATTGTATTTTTAGTTGCATCATATGGTTGTGAAAGCTGCACATTGAACAAGGGAGACAGGGAAGAATTAATGCTTTTTTATTATGATGCTGGAGACAACTATTGAATATATCATGTACTGCCTAAAGAACCAACAGATCTGTCCTAGAAAAAGTGCAACCATAGTACTCCTTGGAAGCAAGGATGGCTAGACTGCCTCTTATATATTTTGGACATGTAATTAGGAGGGACCAATCCCTGGAGAAAGACATCATGTTTTGGAGAGAGGAAGGTAAACCAGAAAAAAAAAAAGAAAGAAAATCCTCCACTACATGGATTGACACATTGTCTGCAACACTTACACAAATAAGATCATGTGCCTGGTACAAAATTGGGGAGTGTTTCCATCTGCTGTACATAGGGTCTGAGTCAGGCTTGACTCGAGGGCACCTAATAGTAACAACATTCATAGGGTTTTCAATGGCTCATTGTTTAAGGAGTGGGCTGCCAAGTCCTTCCTTCAATCCTACAGCATCTTATATTTCCAGGTAGTTTCCCATTCAAGGACTAACCAGGCCCAGTCCTGCTTAGCTTCCTAGGTCGGATGAGATGGGACTTCAGGGTGATATGGCTGTAGGCTTTGCAGATGTAGCATGATTCAAAATGAGAAGAAACATAGTGCTTGCAACAATGGGATCAAACATAAAAGGATCATGTACATGGCACAGTGTTGGGTAGTATTCCATTCTGCCATACTTAGGGTCACAAGGAGTCATATCTTACTTGATGGCACCTAACAACCACAACATGAAAGGCATCACATTAGTTGCTTGAAATAAATAAGTCATGCAAAATAGTTCCAAAAAGCTCCTAGCCTATTATCAAATGACTGTATATATTGTGTGATTCAGCAAATTAAATTGAAGCATAATAAGATATCATATATATATATATATATATATATATATATATATATATATATATATATATATAAAACAATGGAACTCCTATAAGACATGGAGTTAAAACATGGGAAAAGTTGACTAACTACATGATCAATAGATGTCAGAATGGTTTCAGGACTGGATTTTATTAAAGGACTTAAGGGCTCCAAATGAGCATGGCCATGATTTTAGGAATCAAGTAAATGGCAATGGTATGTGAGGAGATGAAGAACCACAGATGAGCATGGTGCATTCAGGAAACTAAGAAATTCAATATGGCCAGATCAGTAAGCATATAAATGGAGAAACAGGGGAAGAGTCTGGAGAGGTAGAAATTATAATGGCCTTTAAACCACTGCAAGAATTTTAGACTTTTTCCCTTTACTTAATGTGGAATCACAGAGTAGGAGACAGACAGTAAAATTTGTATACTGGAAAGATCACTTTAGTAGCACTGTAGAAGACCAGTTGGAGGAAAAAGTTAACAAATGTAAAGTCAGAAAGAACTGGTGCAAAGCTATTTCAGCCCAGGCAAGAGACAGTGGAAAGAGAAATGTCCCAAGTTGGCCTCTTCCATTCTTCTTAAAGATAATGTAACAATGTCAAAAAGGAAGTAATATAAAGGAGAAAGCAATTTGAGCAGGTTTTAAAAATCCTGTCACTGAGACAAGGACGAGGCCACTGATTAAGTGTTCTTGATTAGAGAGAGGGCAATATTCTGAGGTAAACCTTTGGTTTCCAACTTCAGTAATGGAAAAGGTATAGTGCTGCCCCTCACCCAGGAAATACTTGAAAAGTGTACCCTTGGGGTGTGGTAGATGAGCTATGTTCCTGAAATGTTACCTTCAAGAGTTGTTGGGACATTCAAATGAAACTATCAAGTCAATGGTCAGAGACCTTCAGCTCAGTGGAGAGATTGAGGGAGGTGACATAAATCTGGAGGTTATGAGTATGCATGTGATGTTCAAAAGTGTGAAGGAGTATGTGAAGAGATAGAAAAGATAAGATGGGGAAGGGTCAAAGGAGGGAAGCCTTAGAAACAACAAGTTCAAGAGGAGAAGGAGTGAAGAACTGAGTCTACATGAAGTAACAGAGCTGGAGGCTATAGGGCAGGAATGACCAAAGGGAAGAATATTGCATAGAGGCAGTATACTTGTGGGGGAAAAGTCCAATAGAATTGGGAAAAAATCCCTTCTGACATTGAAATGGTGTACCATCTAAGATAATGGTTTCTTCATTTCTATCATTCTGTATACCATAACTTCTATACCTTTAGTAAAATATTTAGGAATAAAAGGTTTTTTTTCCCCCTTACACTTCAACCCGTAAGGAGAATAAAATTCAATCGAGGATTAAAATAGCCTGATCAAATCCTCTTCTATTTCCTCAAAACTTTTGAAGCAGGAATTGCTCTGATATTAACTTGGATTTATCAACAATTACACGTGTGCCTTTAAGAATGGATTTCAGAGTAATATTGAGCATTTAATAAACATTGCAGGATTAAATATGTTCTGGTATATTATTTCATGCACAAATATTGTTGTTGTGGGTTGTTAGGTGCTGTTGAGTCGGTATACAACTCATAGCGACCCTCATAGGGTTTTCAATGGCTGTTTCAGGATTGCCTTGCGAGTGGATTGCCAGACCCTTCTCCCATTTTTGCCGTGCTGGGAATTGAACTCAGGACCTCAGAGACTGCAGCGCAGTGCTCTACCAACTGAGCCAAATCCCAGCCCTGCACAAATATAGAAATACACAAAAAGATTGATTTTATGGTCCATTCTACCATCCTGGAAAAAAATGGTGACAAGAACCGTAGTGATCAAGAGCACAGTGACATTGAAATCAGATTAAATTAGATCTGAATTCTAACTCTGTGCTTTTTAGCTATGTGCGCTTGGCCAAATTACTCATCCTCTCTGAGTGTGTTTATCCTTATTTCTAATATGGGTAATATTCACTTCACAGGATTAGTGGAATTATAAACTGAGATAATTCATGCTCGACATAGTGTCTACACATAACAAACACTCAATAAATATTAGACAAAGAATTTACAAAGAATACTTGACTAAGAGTTGTGAGTCTTGTGTTCTAGAGTTGTTTTGCCAGTAACCAAGAGTGACTGAAAAAATACTATCATGCCTCTTTGTCATTTCCTCATGTAGAAAATAGGAGAGCTGGAATAGATTAGTGTTTTTATAAATTTTGCTTAACAGTGTCAAGATTTTATCTTTAAGTACAATCATATATATATATATATATATGTGAAAATAAATAAGTAGCTACTGCTCTGATTAAAGTTGGAGAGCTCTGAATATGCAGATGTGTATGTGTGTGTATGCACATCTACATGCACATATTATGTGGCAATATATTTATGGTATATTGAAAACCCTATGAGGGTCACTATGAGTCAGACCAGACTCCATGGCACCTAACAACAACAACAACAAACAGGCAAAAGTGCCATTCCTAAATTTCTATAACCTCCACAAGTAACCACACCAGCAAATATGCTCAGAGATCTTCCAAGCAGTTCCTTAAACAAGGACTGCTGTTCTTACAGACTGTAGTCTTGTATCACAATGAGCAGAATTTCAACTTTCATTCATAGTTAATGGGCAATAGGCAAACTAATCTATACTAAAGGAGATTTCTTCTTCTCTCAACAGTCACTTTCCTTTCATGTAAGCAATGCAATGCTAAGTACTTACAGTGATTGCAATCTCTTCTAAGAAAATCTTCTACAGCACTTAAATATAATCACTACCTAGCTCAGGACATGTGCCATCAGCATACTCTCTTGTTGAGTAATCAAGAAATGAAGTTCAGTTTTGCTTTGTGTTTTTTCTTCCCCTCCTCCTGTATAATAGAAATTTATATTTGGAGTGAAAATGCCACTGCTGCTGATGTTAGGAATATCTGAAAATATTAACTAAAAGAGAATGGGCCTGTCATTTAGCTAAAAAGAGAGTGTTCTTGTAGCTGTGTGCACTAAGAGCATCAATGTATAGCATCAAAGCCCCGCAGTTTGTGATTTGAGTGACTGCCATGTTGACATGTAAGTGGCAAGAAAAAGAAAAAGATCCCAATGGAATCTCCCATTGGGAGAAGCAGCACTAAGTGAGTAGATGTGGGGAGAAGCATGTCAGCCAGCAGAGACACCAAGGCAGGGCACACTGATCTTGGGCTGAAAGAAAAATCACAGCCCACCACTCCAGAGAACATTTTGGGAGAAAGCAGAGTCCTTCCTGACAAATCCTGGCAGTGCAGCAGACCAAGGAAACAAGTGAAGAATCAGAAGAGTTGTGATGTGGAGATGAGGAGGGCTGGGGGCTATGGAAGCCATGGCCACACAGAACTGGTGAGTGCTTGCTACTTCCAAAAGTGCTGCCACTCTGTTCTGGGGCATATGTTTCTAAATCTTCCAAGGGGCGCCAGAAGTCTGGCTTTTTATGTTAAGTTCTAAATTGTTAAACATTGTCAATAAACTTCATTTGTCTTTTTAAATACTGTGAAAATGGAGGCAATCCATTAGTGGTCAAATGAAAGACTCCTGCCCCCGGGTGTCAAGTTTGAGATATCAGACCTGGAAATCTATGTTCACAGGTGCATGCTTATAAATTTGGCCCTGATTAAATGTGAAACTCTATAAATATTTTTTGACTTTTGTTATAATTCATTCCTTTGGATCTGAGTAAGCCTAATAATTAGACTATTCAGAATTTATGGGAAGTTAAATTCATTCTTATTTTGAGATTCCAAAAGAAACTTCCCAAGACTCAAAGAAATTCAGTGATTCTATTTAGTGGTGGGTGGTGGTCTCATCTTGTTCATTAGTGTGAGCACTTCAATATATTCTGGAGTGAGTTCTTTAACCTTCCCAGGTAAACCCTCATTTTCTTTCAGTTGGTAAGCTTCACACATTCTAGCAGAGTTTCACAAAATACTTGGCTTTTCCTTAAGATATCCCATAGGAGCACAAACAAATTTAAATATAAATTGGGAAAATTCAAAATCAGCTTAAATGTGTCACATTTATAGAGTCATATACTTCTTTAAAAAGCCATTAATACAAGTTCTTTTGCATGTTTGTTTCTTTCGAAGAGGAATAGAGGGGAAAATATACTTTTATTCTTTTTCCTTGGACCTTGGTTCTCTTAGCCTCTCTTTCTGAGGGGCTAGCAAGGGGCCATCCAGGAAAGGCAATGCAGGCTACCTTGCCCTCTCTGGCCCGTGATCTTCCTCAGATTTTCCCTGGGATCCCCTGTTAAGATTTGATCTGAAGGAAAGATTCTTCCCTTCCTTCACTTTTCAGAGTACAGGAAGGAAGACAGGGAACTCTGGCACTTCAGAATCTCAGTGGGTCCTTCAGGGGACAGCCTTTGAGATTTCAAAGGACAAGGGAACTGGAAAACTCTAAATGGCACAGTACAAATAGAAAAAGAAATGAAAATAGGACTCACTGAGAGAAAAGTGAGCTCCAGATGCCTAAGGCTCCAACTATAGGGAGACATTTTGAAACAGTAATTAGCGTAATTCTCTTGAATTGCTGAGCCTTTATAGCTACTTTTCCTATAACTTCCCTACTTTTACATATAGATAACTTGCTCCCTTTAGGCGCCAGTTAATAACCATCCATTAAAACTCCTCCAAACAAAAATCAAGTTTCAAAACAGGCAGTTACAACTGTCTTAGAGCACAGGAAAGAGAAATAGCAGAATCCTTTGACCTCCAAGGGAAGCTATTTTATTACATTAAGGAAACACAGGAAGAGAGAAAGAGAGAAAATATTTTCCTTTTCAGCAACCATGAAATCAGACAGATTTTACTATGTGCAAAATGTATATCACTATTGCTTTCCTTTGATGGAAGACATTTGACTCATTGCTTCAAGGGAGATATTAAAAACAACAAAGCAGGAAAATACTGGGAAAGGAAATTAAATGGAAACTGCATTTACCCTTCATCCTCTTTTTCCTTATTTTACAAACGTGGCGTTGGGATGGATGGTGACTTTTCTGTTAAGAGCAATGCTGTTCATACTACTCACTACTTTGCATTATGCATCATTCGGAGAATGTTGTCAGCACCTCTAAAAAGGATGTCTTTTTAACAGTAGTCTTCAAAAAAAAAGTAAACAACAAAAAACAAATAACAGAAAAACCCAAACAAAATCCAAAATAAAAAACCAAATACTTTGAACTTTATAATGCTTAGGTTATTAAGCCTGTGATGGAAATGCTGCACTGGGCTATTACATTCTAAATAAAGCACTATAATATACATAACCAGTGATGCTTGGATGATCAGAATGAGTTAACAGTAGTATGAGCCGGAATTAAAACTCTTTCCAAACAACTCCCAGTACCTTTGCCACTGTCATCTTACTTTTTCATAGACAATTATGGTAAAATGGGGTGTCATAGCTCCAAATTGTAGTTGATTTCTAGCAGAATCAAATCAGAATTTCTATTCCCTTGTTTTAAAATATCGAATCATCTTATCTTTCTGCTTAAAAATATCATTCCAACTTAGCATCTGTGGCCTTCTAAAACTGCATCATGTCACTTGGGATCAAGTGGAACCACAAACCAAAACCAATTATTTCAGGACAAGATAATCGTTATTTAATCATCTGATGGCATTGAGGTTCAAAGACATAAGAGCAGATGGAGCAGAAAATATAAAAAAAGGCAACCTCATCGTGATCTTGTAGGGCTTTTACTAACTCTACATTTAAAAAAAGGGATTTAAATGCCTAAAAAAGAAGATGGTAAAAAAAGAATATTACTCTGCCATATATTTAACGTTAGAATCAAGTCATAATGGTAGCCAAAACAGCTTTCAATGTTTTGTAAGTCAACGATTACCTAATTTCCCTATGAGTTGTGAAGGGGTTATAGGGCTCTAGAATCTTAGATCTTCTCAGGCTTTAGCCCTATGACCTTAGGAAAATCACATCATCTTTCTGAGTCCTAGTTTTCCTTTATGAAATGATATTAACTCTATTTGCTGTGAGGATTAAGTTAGTGTTAGGTACAGTTGGCTTTCTGTGAGGGTTCTGTATATTCTCATATTCAACCAGCTACAGATAGAAAATATTCTTTCAAAAAATTATGTCTATACTGAACATGTTCAGACTTTTATTACTGTCATTATTCCCTAAAATAAGATACAGCATATCAACTATTTGTATAGCATTTGCATTATAATATGTATTATAAATAATTCCTAGATGATTTAAAATATACAGAAGAATATTCCTACTTTATATACAAATACTTCACCATTTTATTTAAGGGAGGTGAACATTTATAGGTTTTAGTATGTAAGGGGGTATTCTGGAAACAATTCCCTGAGGACATCACAGGAGAACTATACTTGTAGGTACTAGATAAACATTGTAACTCCTACATAATATAACATTGTATCATATATATGGGCTGGGATTTAGCTCAGTTGGTAGAGCGCTGCGCTGCATTCTCTGAGGTCCCAAGTTCAATTCCCAGCACCGCAAAGATGGGAGAAGGACCTGGCAATCCACTCCCAAGGCAATCCTGAAACAGTCAGCCATTGAAAACCCTATGAGGGTTGCTATGAGTCGGATACAGACTGGACGGCACCTAACAACAACAACAACAACAAATCATATATATGCAGTCTCTCTCATTTTTAGGAAAGATCTACACAGGGATAGGGCAAAGACCCAAAGACGAAATTATAGCCTTGCCCAACACAAAAGAAACATTGAAAAACTTTCCTAAATGTGCAATTACAGGGTCACATATTGGTAATCAAGAGATTGATGATCAAAATTTTCATATCAAATACGCCAAATTGTATCTGGTCTTGCAGATATATTTGGTTTTGCTCAATCATAACTTTTAAAAGCTGCTTTTCAACATTTAAAAATGAAAAATTTTGACATAAGATTATCTTCTTCAGATGGAGATTCCCTGTGCTGTTTGCTTCATTCTGTACCTACAGCATTTCATTTACATTGGTCCCTTTTCAAGCCTTGTTAATCTGCATTTTGATCACAAGATTTGCTTTGGCCAATGGAATGTCAGCAGATATGACACGACAAGCTGGCAGTGTGCTCAGGTGTTTGCTGAGGTTCCGAGTTCATGCCTCATGTCCCAGGGAATGGCCCCGGAGGTTTCTATTCCCTCATCTCAGATGAGTCCTGGAATAATCCACATAGAGCAGACCTGAGTGGAATGAACCCATCCTTTAGCACCTTGGCCAGAAACCAAGATTAGATGACCTATACCTGAGGCAGAGTCACTCTAGTAGACCTACTCTGAAAAATACATAAATAATAGAGAGCATGCTGTTATATGCCACTGAGTTTGGGGATAGTCTGTTACGCAGCATTTTTTATGCCAGTGGCTGATACAGTGTTATTCTCATTATCTCTGTTTCTCTGTGGGTTTGTTTCTTTTGTTCATTCTTGTTCCTGGTGAGAGCTGGGAATAAGAGAGAACTAGAAAGGCTGTAATAGGATCAGAGATGACTGGAACTGGGAAAACCTCTGGGACAATACAATCCAAACTTTTCATCCTTCCATGTGAAGTCAGTCTTTCCAGCTCAGTTAGGACCTAGTTTCCTTAATCCAAATTTCCTTTATGTTCACCAAAATTCTTCCTTAGGTGTGGAAAAGTTAAGAATGTTCACCTTGAACCTGGTTTAGGAAAGCTCTCTTTTAACTTTTCTCAAAGGGTTTTTAAAAATGGAGATAAAATGAGAAGCTTGTGGGCAAGACAAACTGAACATGCTCATGTCCCCAAAATTAGGCAAATCTTTATATGTCTGTGCACCCATGCAGATGCAGTGCATCCACCTGGGAACTTCAATAATTTTACCATAACTTTAGTAGAAAATGACAGACTTGTTTAAGAAAAGTCACGTAATGTTTTTATTTGACAGTTGTGAATGTTTTCTCACTGTTTATGAAATAACCAAATGCCTAGTTGGTGGTGTTAGGTTGTTGAGTCAGGTCGGACTCATAGAAAAACTATGTACAGCAGAATGAAACACTACCCAACACTGTGCCGTACACACAATCTTCTTTGTGTTTGAGCCCATTGTTGCAGCCACAGTGTTTCTTCTCATTTTGAGTCATGCCATATCAGGAACTGGAGGTTCCAAGTGCCTTACTCCATCCCATCATTTAGGTCCACTCTACTCTGAGGTGGCAACTATTTCCCAGTCATCTTTTTAATGCCTTCCAACCTGGGGGCTCCTTTTCCAGCACTATATTTGACAGTGCTCCTGTGCTGTTATAGGGTTTTCAATGGCTAATTATTTTGGGAGTGGGCTGCTGGGTCCTTCTGCCTAGCCTGTCTTAGTCTGGAAGCTCAGCTGAAACTTGTCTACCATGGGTGGCCCTGTTGGTATGTGAAATATAAATGGCATAGCTTTCAGCATCATAGCAACACACAAGCCACTATAGCATGACAATCTGACAAACATGTGAGGGAACTGCCTAGTTAAGGAAAACACAAGAGAACAGAACCTGCCTTCATTTCTGAAATAAATATTATGCCCTGTGGCCAAAGGATTAGCTTATCCCTTAAGAAAAGTCAACTTGTTTCTCTATCGAGGAAAGAATGCTAAGAGTTAAATGACGAAGAGGGAGCAAGAAAATGAAATGGCACTGATGGAAATAGCTTGTGATGGGCAGAACTTTGCTTCTCAGAAATAAATCTCCAGTTCAGAAGTGTATCAGATATTGCCAAAGGGATCACAAAGACTCAAACTGAAATGCATAATTAATTGGACAAAAAAAATCCACATCCATGAAACATGAAATATGATAACTATTACTCTAGATATCTTCAGGTGGAGGAATAAAAGCAATATTTATTTTCTATTCTTTTTTCTTCCCTTTCTCTTCTAACCCTGTAAAACATTTTTCTGGTTCCATGAAATGATGTCAAAAACAAAAATATGTGCATTTATATTTTATCTACATTTTTTTAAGAACAAAAAGTATAAATACTTGTATTATACAGATTTTTACTGAGAAATTGAGTAAAATCATCTATTATCTATCATATATTTATGTGAACTTATCTATCTTATGTCTATCTTGACATATATTTCTTGTTGCAAATGTTCAACGTCTTCCTTCCTCTGTCTCTCTCTCTCTCTCTCACTTATTCTTTCTTTATTTTTTTTCAGTACTTGAGTGTTGAACCCAAGACTTCACACATACTTTACAAGTGCCTGACCACTGGGCTGCACCAGCCCATTTTTTAAAATTTTGATTCAGGATTTTGCTAAGTTGCACAGGCTGCCTCTCCCTCCCATTCACTGGGATTGTGAGCATGAGCTACTGTGCCTGGCTTATTTTGAGGTCTTTTTAACTTTTTATTTTCTTGCTTTAACACAAGAAGTGCCAAACTATATGCAAATAGTACATGAAGAATAATTAAAAACAGAAAATAAAGACTGAAAAACAAAAATCTTTCCATTCAAAATCAATTTTCATATATCATTCAAATATATGTGTGTCATTTTCTATGGTTTTATAACTTGTAAGGTGCAATGTGCTATGATGTGTTTGAGTGTTTCAAATACAAATGAGATCACATATTATTGGCAAATGGAGTTATTCATATAACATGGAAGTCACATTTGTCCATATGTAAGATTTCTATAGGCCAGGGGAACCAGAAGAGTGGGAGTAGAATTATAAATTTGAGCAGGAAAGAACAAAGCTCTGAGCTCAGTGTTTGACTAGTTTGTAATAAGATAATAATTAAGTGCTAACAATTGCAGACATAATTTCCTTTCTATATTCTTGAGATTTGAACCTAGCTGTAAATGGATAGGAGGCTGCACTGTCATGAAGGCTAAAGGCAAGATCCTATAGAGAGTAGAGGGCTATGCCAGATATGGCAGCTAATGAAGATCTCTTTGAAGTGATGATATTTGAGAAGACACCTGGAAGTGAGAGACCAAGCCAGCACAGATCTGATGGTGGTATTCTAAGCAGAGGGAATGGCAAGTAAAAAGTCCCTGGAGAGGAGGGGATTTGAGCTGATTAGGGGACAGGAGGCCAGCATGTGTAGAGTGAGCAACACAGAGAGCAGGAGGAAAAAACACTGGAGAGATTAGAAGGGACTGAATCATAAAGGTTACCGTGGGCTGAAATGAGAACTTTAGAATTTATTCAGAGGGTGCTAGGAAACCACTGAAGGGTTCTGAGAAAACAGTGTTATAATCTAATTTGCGTTTAAAAATTCACTCAGAGGGTTGTGTGAAAATCCCGTATTGGGCGAGAAGAGTCAAATCAGGGAAAACCATGAGGAACCTATCAGAGTAGCTTAGAGGAAGGATGATGGTTCCTTGAACTATGGTGGTAGCACTAGGAAAAGCAGTATTTTTGTTACAGAGCTGGTGGGGCTGGCACATGGGTTGGAGATGAAGTGTAGGGGGAAGAAGAGAAACCAAGGACGATCCCTAGGCTTGGAACTGGTGAATGATGAGAACAATTACAGTGAGGGGAAGACCGGAGTAAGACAGGCTTGGTGGGAGGGGAAAGCTCAAGAGTTCTCTTTTAGACAGTTAATTTTAAGGTGACTATCAGATAATCATGCAGGAAATTATGGAATTCAAGATAGTACTTAGGGGTAAACATGGAACTAATAAATATCCTTTACAACAGTATAGTAAACTAGGATTTTGTAACGATTCCAAGTGTTTATCTTAATCACATCAATATAATAGAAAAGATTAACATAAAATAGTAGACACAAAGCTGGGCATGGTGGTGAATGCCTATAATTCCAAAAAATCCAGAGGCTGAGGCAGGAGGATCACAAGTTCGAGGCCAGAGGCAGCCTGCATAACAGTGAAACCTGTTTAAGGATGCTGTTGTTGTTAGGTACCATCTAGTCGGGTCCAACTCATAGAGACCATACTAGGGTTTTCAATGGCTTATTGTTTGGGGATTGCTTGGGGAGTGGACTGCCACATCCTTCTCCTGTTTTTACAGTGCTAGGGATTGAACCCAGGGCCTCAGAGAGCATAGAGCAGCACTCTACCAGATGAGCTAAACCCCAGCACTATCTGTTGTTGTTGTTAGGTGCCATCGAGTTGGGTCCAGTTCATAGTGACCTTCATAGCATTTCAATTCCTCATTGTTTCAGGATTGTTTTTAGGAGTGGACTGTTATATCCTTCTCCCATCTATCCCTGTCTAAGGATAACAAATTTTAAAGGGGGCTATTTTAGGGGCTGGGATTTAGCTCAGTTGGTAGAGCACTGCGCTGCAGTCTCTGAGGTCCTGAGTTCGATTCCCAGCACCACAAAAATGGGAGAAGGACCTGGCAATCCACTCCCAAGGCAATCCCGAAACAGTCTGCCATTGAAAACCCTATGAGGGTCGCTATGAGTCAGATACCGACTCGATGGCACCTAACAACAACAACAACAGAGGTACATTTAAGTGGTAAAGCACTTGCAAAGTATGCATGAGGGCCTGGGTTCAACCATACCCACTATCACAAAAATCACAGACACAGAACTTTGAAACAGAATATAAACACTAGATTGTACCCAAATTGGGTTTCAAGTTTTAACAAGGCAAAAATGGCAGATAACGTGGCATAATACAGTCAGCCTTCTCTTTATCATGCATTTGTCTTCTGTGGAATGCCCAGGCTTTGCTTCAATGAGCTAACCACTTTGAGACTGTCTTCCAGGGAAAAATCAAGGAAGCATACATTCTATTTTAAATCCTGGAATTCTCACATGTATAACTGTAACTTTTTAATATGTTATTGAAATTACATAAATCTTGCTAAAAATTGAGCTCAAATAAAAAACATGTTTAATTTCTCACTAGGATATTAGAAAATTAAGATATGTCCCAAAGATTTTCCGCTATTATGATATGTACATTTTTATTCATACATTATGATTTTTTGCAAACATTACAAAGGAATCAATTGACCATAAAACTGCATAGTTTTTGAACACTTTGGCTTGTATTTATTTGTAACAATTGACCCAAATCTAATTTTCTCAATCAGATTAACGTGAAGCATGTTAAGTAGAACATTGAGACACATACACAAAATGTAAGGCAAGATGGTTTGGATCTGATTGTGATCAAAATTAATCCAGTTCCCCACTTCATCTTCTATTGTTAGCCATAGTTTAAGAATGTAACTGTGCCTGTAATGGATATTCATTTCAAATGCCAGGTACCAAAATCAAAGTTGTAAAGAACTGTTTTACCTAATCACAATTTGAGAACAGCTTTGAATGCCTGATGATATGTTCCTGTGTGCATATGTGCAGTGAATGTATGCACATACCTTTTCTTTCCTTCTGTACTTTTGCCTTTGTCTGGCATCTTATATTGTAAAATGATACATATGGTACCACTTGATGGCAGACTTTGATGTTGCAAAGTTGCTTTCTAATTGTTACTCATCAAACCTGAACTTGTTTAAAGTCAAACCCACCTGTGGTAATCTTGTAGCTGAGTGAAGCCAAGATGAATTAGGCGGAGGAGCAATGAACCTCCTTTGCCCCATGAGCATCAAGGTATGTCATTGCTTGCAGAGGGTGTTACCAGGTAAATTCATCGAGGACTAAAGTCAGAGCTCAGCAGCTAAGCTGTCTTAATATAACCCCTGGGCTTTTAATGAGGGAATTGAAAAGGAAATACAATAGTTACAGCTTTTCTAAAGGAAAAAAAAATGTACTGAAGCTTCACCTTTGATAATAATGAATGTACTCTTACCTTACCAAATGGTTATTTTGGAAGTATCTACAAAGACTTCTACTCAATTTGGTGCATATCAATGTTGTTTGCCCACACCATTCATTTGGCATGTTGTTGTTGTTGTTAGGTGCCATCGAGTTGTGTCCGACTCATAGTTACTCTCATAGAGTTTTCAACAGCTGTTTTGGGTTTACCTCAGGAATGGATTGTCACATCCTTCTCCTATTTTTGTGGTGCTGGAAATTGAACCCAGGACCTTAGAGACTGTAGAACAGTGCTCTACCAACTGAGCTAAATCCAAGCCCATTCATTTGACATACACACTTTAAAATATAGCTTAAAGAAGGTACAGTAGTTGTAAAAAACCACCTCGAAACTCAGAGGGCAGTGGTTGCTTATTAGTGCATGGGTGTTTGAATCATGTAAGATTTATTAGCAAGTCACCAGGGCAGCTCTGTCCCACCTGTTCCTCACTCTCCTCCTGGGACCAGTAGGCTGCCTGGCCATACTCTTCTAGTAGCTATGATAGGGCACAAGAGGACAGGCAGATACAGCAGGGCCAATGACAGTCAGGGCTGAGACCCACTAGCAAGTTCTTACCTCTTTTATTCTATTGGCCAAGGCAAGTCACACAGCCAAACCTAAGATGAAAATAGGTGGAGAAACAGACTCTGCTACTCAAGAATGAGGCACTCTAAAGTCACAATGCAAAAGGTATACACAAAGGGAGGTTCAAGAATCATGGTCATATAACGTCATCTACCAACCCACTTGTGAATAGCAGTAGCATTTGGACGTGAGGAAACATAGACCTGAATTCAGATCCTTACTAGCCCTTGTACTTGAACAGTATAAATTTTCTTGTCTTTATTTTCTACATGGAGGTTAGCTAAATTGGTACGGTGCTGCTCTACACTCTTTGAGGCCCTGGGTTTTATCCCTAGCATCACAGAAAAATGGGAGATGGATGTAGCAATCCACTCCTGAAGCAATCCTGAAACAATTAGCTACTGAAAACCCTATGAATAGCAGAGAAGCACTGACATAGTGCCGGACATGGCACAGTGTGGGGATGAGTTTTGTTCTGTTGTACATAGGATGGCTCTATGTCAGAGGAAACTTGATGGCACCTAACAACAACATTTTCTACATGAGTAAAATGGAAACAGTACCTTTGGCTTCATAGGATTTCTGTTACTGAAAAGCATACTTTATGAATACTAATTAGTCCACAGTGCTCCTCTAAGAAGTAAAGACAATTATTGACATTGCTATTGCTATTGCTATTATTCTCATTATTATTATTATTATTCAAATCTAGAAATAGTTGGGGCTTCTATTTTATCAGTCTGCATTTGTAATTTCTCCTGCAAGTTAGGCTTTCAGATATGAATTGTGCCACTTCTGACCCCTAAAAGAAGCTAAATCAAAACAAAGATTATAGATCTCATGTCCTTCTGTATCTTTCTGGGCCCATGCAGCTCTTGAAAGGAAACTCTTAGTGAAGTGAAAGGCAGTATAACAGGAAGGAAATTAGAAGGACTCTTTGGAAAAATAAATGGAGAGAAGGAAACTGAAGGTCTTTCTGCAGTAATTATTAGTAAAAATGAGGTGCTTTGCTTTTGGAGTAGTTCGTTCGTTTTGAAAACATTTGGAAAATATTCTGTTACGAAAGACAGTTGGATGAGTGGTTGGCCAGGCTTGGCACATGTTCTGGGTAGATGCCCCCTAGCTTTTTCTGGGTTGGATCTGCTTTGGAACATGATTCGCCACACTGCAGCCTCAAACCCATCTCCTCCTCACTTTTGTTTCCCATTCAGTGACAGACCTGAGGTTCTCCTGGCATCGTACCTGTAAGAAGATGTGGAACTATTTGTAATGAATATTCCCGAATCAGCTAAAGGAGGCTCCAATAGCCATTTTTCCCCTAAATTCATCAGATAATTGAGGCTCTTTTTATTTCTTGTGTAACTAAAATAATGCTTTCAATTACCTTTTCCACTGAGGATGTATTTGAATGATAACAATTTAACTTATTTTTTAAAAATAACAAGTCATAATTTTTTTATGTAGTACTGGGTGGGGCTTAACCCAGGGTTTCATGCATCCTTTGCAAGGGCTCTACCATTGAGCTGCACCCCTAGCCCTATTTTTGTGTTTTATCTTGAGACATGGTCTTCCTAATTTAAGCAGGTTCCCCTGGCCTCAAACTTATGATCTTCCTGCTTCCACCTCCCAAGTAGCTTGGATAATAGGCACATTATACCAAATCCAGCCTAAAATTCAACTTTTTATCAAAATGATTACACATAATAAATTTAATTAACATTATGGACATTTGACTATTACAGCATTTATAGAAAGTTGGAAATTTCTTTCTAAGCTTCATTCAAAATCAGTTTTCTGAATTAAGCAACTTTATTTTCTTTCCTTCTTTGGTGATAATCCTTTTGGGATCTTTCATATCTGATTTTTACTTTCTTGATTTCTTCATTATTGAACAGAATTGCAAAACTGGACCCTTCTAAACCACAGTGTGTGTGTGTGCCCATTCTCATAAAGTTACACAATAATATTAGCTGAAAATCAATGTGCAAAGAACTTGCTGGCCCTTTGTTAGAATGTGTTGGTGTGTGCATGCCAGAAATAAAAGCATGAATTGCTATTCTTATCTTTTCTTCCTTCTGTGGATCCTCTCAGCCCCTCTGCCTGCACTCTGCCTCAGAGATAGATGACCCATTCCTCAGTGGGAAGTGAGGAAGGGGTGCTCGGAGTTTCCATGGAAGGCTTGCTTTTCCTGTCTCAATGCCTTATATGAGATTCAGAGTTGCTTTCTACAGTCCTAGAAATGCTTTCAGCAACAACCATGGGGCTGTAAAGGAGGGTGAGAAATGCCTTCCTCAGCTCTCTGCAGAAGTTGCACTTCTAAACACAGCAGAGTACCCTCCCTGTAAATCCAGCCCCAGCGGGTAAAGCCCACTCGGCTCTTTTCTGGCATCCCCTTTGCGTAAGTGGCTGAGAATCCATTGAGAAACCCCTTTAGGAACTGGCAGCTGCTGCCAAGTCTTTGGTTTCTCTAGCTTCAGCGAGCAGCTCTGGGTCATATTTTGTGAAGTCCAGACACTCCTCACAATGATTCAATCCAAAGGATCAGATATGACCCTGAGGTCCTTTTTTGATCCCACAAGTGTCTGAACATGCATTACAGAAGGATGTTCTGTGACAGGCTTACAGGGTAGATCTTTGTGGAGCTCTAGCTCACACATCTCTGAAAGGGAGAAAGGTTCTGTTCCCTGTTTATACACGAAGTACAATATTGTCATTATTATTTGCACTTTTCTGAAGTTTTATTGTGGCAAAAATTCACTCCACCTCTTGGGAGAGGCAGCTTTCCTTTAAAGCAAGAATTGTAGCATTTTCCTAATGTAAACTCGCACACAGGTTTTGTAATATAAAACTCCTGCAGGCATTTGCTGATGTTTCTCTTCTGGCTTAATCTGCTGGGTGTGACTAGTTTAAAAGCTGTCAAAATGACATAAAACAGTTATTAAAACCACTGGCTGCCTCACTGCCAGAGGGCAATATTGTTCCATAAATAGCCTACACTGCAATAATGCTTGGAGCAAGACTGAGCCATCAAACCTAAGGGTAGAAGGCATTTTTAAATACACGATAAAGTGCAATCATATGTAGAGTCCCCTACATAAGTAAATGGACAATTTTTTTGTAGTAGCAATTTGGGCAAATAGGTACAAGCGAAACATAGGTATTTCCAGTATCTATCTGAGCACCTAAGTGAACATGCAATTGCACAATGAGCCTTTCACAGCAACTCAATTAAACATGTAAGTTATTGTCAAATATTCCCAGCAGCCAAAGAACATTTTCTATGTCCAATGTCATTATGCTCTATCACGCATTTGAGCATCAAAGTGTGCATTTCTGTAATTAAATAGCAATTATTTTTACTTTGAGTCCCATTAGTAATATTTAAAAATTGCAAGTACTATATTTTTCCTCCTCCTCCTCCTCCGCCTTCTCCTCCTACCCCTCTTCTTCCCCCTCCCCCTCCTCCTCCCCTTCTTCTTCTTGTTCTTCCTCTTCTTCTTGTTCCTCCTCCTCCTCCTCCTCCTCCTCCTCTTCTTCTTCTTCTTCTTCTTCTTCTTCTTCTTCTTCTTCTTCTTCTTCTTCTTCTTCTTCTTCTTCTTCTTTTCTTTGCATGGATTCATTCTATTCTTAGTAAAAACACCCTTTAAGGAATTAGTTGGTTCCCACAAAGGCAATATTTTAGCATTTTTGTCTTCAGGAAGGTAGGATGATTATGGAGTCCTTTTGAAAACAGAATTCCCTAAATGGGCTACTTTAAAATGTCTTTCTGAGGGACTTGCATAACGTATATTTAGGGATGAGCTGCTAGGAATTTACACAGAATATTATGAACTTTAAGAAATTAATACTCAACAATTATTTGCTCAAAACCTTTTTTAAGAAATTGCTTATCCTATGAAATTGGTGGTAATTCTCTCTTTTGTATAATTTATGGTATTGCTTGTAAAAGGTGAATGGCAATATTGTGTGAGGTCCTTTGTGGATATGGGTGGGAATGGCTAGAGATAAGTGAGAACCTCCTTGACTTTGAGTGGATGCAGGTACCCCTCACAATTCATATGTTAAAGCTCTAATCTTTACTGTGATAGTATTTGGAGGTGGGGCTTTTAGAAGGTGATTAGATTTAGATGAGGATGTGAGCATGGGGCTGCCATGATGGGATTTCTGTCCTCACAAGAAGAGGAAGACAGATGAGAGTCTGTGTTCTTGCTCATTTTTGCTCCCCTCCCACCTGTCTCTCTTTAGCGCTTCTCTCTTTCCCTCCATGTGAGAAGAAAGTGAGAAACTGGGACTTTATCAGGAGTAGAAACTGCTGGCACCTTGATTGTGAACTTCTAGCTTTCAAAACTGAGAAATAAATGTCTGTTATTTAAACCATCCAGTCTATGGTGTTTTGTTGTAACTGCCAGAGCTGACTAACACACTCAAGGAGGTTGTTGTTGTTGTTGTTAGGTGCCATCAAGACAGGCATAACTCATAGCGACCCTTTGTATAACAGAATGAAACACTCCCCAACACTGCCATGACCAGCCCTTATCAGTGCTTCTCTGCTATTCATAGGTTTTCAATGGTAGATTATTTCAGGATTGCCTCAGGAGTGATTGTTGTTGTTAGGTGCCATCAAGTCGGTATCTGACTCATAGTGACCCTCATAGGGTTTTCAATGACTGACTGTTTCAGGATTGCCTTGGGAGTGGATTGCCAGGTCCTTCTCCCGTTTTTGTGGTGCTGGGAATTGAACTGGGGACCTCAGAGACTGCAGCACAGTGCTCTACCAACTGAGCTAAATCCCAGCCCTTCAGGAGTGATAGTTATTCCTTAAAGCAGATGGTACAATTCACAATTAGCCTGGTCAATTTTGGATCATTCCAGAGTAACTTAAGTAATGAAATGTCAAAATATTCATGACAGGCACCGGGTGTGGTGGCGCACGCCTGTAATCCCAGC
>VMDO01002299.1:114282-172954 GCA_007922755.1 Pedetes capensis
ATGACAGGAAAAAGAATTTCCTATGATATGGGACAGTATTACTGCAAGCACCCTCTTCGTTGTTGTTGTTAGGTGCCGTCGAGTCGGTATCTGACTCATAGCGACCCTCTGTACAACAGGGGAAACACTATTGTCAGTGCTTCTCTGCTGTTCATAGGGTTTTCAATGGCAGATTGATTTTTGGGAGGGGATTGCCAGGTCCTTCTCCCAAGCCTACAGCTTCTGGTCTTCCCAGGCGGTCTCCCATCCAGGTACTAACCAGGCCCGACCCTGCTTAGCTTCTGAGATCTGACGGGATCGGATGCCACAGGGCTATGGCTGCAGGCCGTAAGCATCCTCTTGGTATCTTCTAATTTAAAAACTCTGATAGAAAAAGGAAAATGTTTGCTATACTAAGAATGAGTAACTTGGTCATTCAATTGATTTATTTTGATCTCTTACTGAAAGACAATGATTACTGTTTCTACTTCAGTACTTCTTTTCACCATTCAACTGTGTGGTATAGAACTTACAAATACAAGAAATACACAGATTTACACAGGGTGCTCCTTTCAACTCTGTTTTGTTTCGGGTTTTCTTTTGAAGAAATTATGCAACAGGGTATGTTCTGAAGTTCCAAATGACTTCAAAAATCAAATCAATCAAATCAATTTCTTACTAATTGGCTTTGAAGAAACTGAGACAAGAGCAATGCAAACAAAATACTTTTGAATAAATTATAATTATCCATGCAAACATCTTCAGTAATTTGAGGGTTGAATCAGCTCAGTTTGGAAGCCCACTTGCATCTGATGATGTGCTGGGCAGCAGGAATGAGGAGAAAACAGCCTGGTAGCAGCAATTTGAGATGTGAGAGGGAGGAGCCATATTAACATGTAAATGTATCCAAATTTGGAAAAGTCTGGTGTGGGCAGGTTGTTTATATTCACCTCAATACTAGAGACCTGCATATACATTAAGCCTTCTCAGCATCTTCTCAAGCTTTAGAATTCATCTGGAATGGTTGCAGATTTTTCTTTCACCCTTTAGAAGATAAACATATTTTTGTGTGCAACAGGGAGCAGGTGTTGCTGGTTATTCAAATTCAGAGTATGTTCCCAGCTTCCCTCCATAAGCCTTCCCATTTCATGAGGGCATCCTCATGCCCTCTCTTGTTTCCCACTCTGCTACATTTTAACTACAGCAAGCCTTTTAAAGAGGTGCACTTGTGTGGCTTTAGATGATGCAACCTTTAACAATGTTATTTTACTCCCACATATGAGGTTAAAAATCAATAGGAGATGGGACCTCCTTGTGATTTTTTTTTCTGAAACCAAGAAGCAAAGTACTCCACTTAGTGCTGTTTTAATTAAAGTGAATACATTATAAAACACTCTTCTAATTTGCTTTGCCTAGAAAATGTTTTTTAAAGTGTTACAAATCAATCAACTAATTGAGCTATGTAGTAGGGAATGCAGATGGCATCTCCTTACTCTGTGTTTTCACTTTGCCGACCAAGTGCCTCCTCATAGACAAGGTTTGTGTAAGGACTGGCAATTTGCCTCCTATGGTATCAGCATGGGGTTGTGGTAACTGGTGCTAAAGGTGACCAAAGAGCATCAACAGGAAATGCACTGACCAAGATAGTTTGTGGAGAAGGTGGCAAATGTGCAGAGGTGGCATAACCAGGGTAGGTCGTTGTGGCATCAGCTACCATATATTCTATACTGGGTCAAAAGTAGTTGGTTTCATCTGCTCTTTCACAGAGTGGTTCAATAGGGAACCAGATGATATCTGCTCTAGGGATTTATTTTTTCTCTCCATTCTAATACTGGGAGATGTTAGTTTATTTCCTGGTGTGCCCTTTCAGTTTAGTTTCATAAATATTAATTCAGTATGAGGCACTCTGCATGTCATGAATCAGGTGGCTGGGTTCCTTTTTCTCTACCTGAATAGAAATTGTGGATAGGCAAGAAGCCCTTCAAGTGCTGGTCTGTGGCAGCATCTGCATCCCTGAGCATCTGACACCAGGGAGTGGTAATCGCAGATAGAAGGGAGCAGCAAGAGCAAGTGGTACCTTCTAGTGTTATAGCTTTGTGTAGGCTGAGGAGGTTAGGATTCTTCAGTACTCAGGAGCAGCTGTTGTTGCAGCTTCCAGATGCAGGTAGGTATGGGGATTTCTCAGACTTTGACAGCAGCTGGTGTTTCAGCTTCCAGACAGGACTGAGTATCAGTATTGCTCAGTGGCCAGTGTTACAGCTCCCAGGCCTAGGGTCTGAAACTCTTGGTCCTAAAGACTCAAAAGCTCTCTGGAACTCTTCTACCAACCATGACCTACAGTTTTTTTGGTTTTTTGTTTTTGTTTTTTTGTTTTTTTTTTTCCCCTGGATCTTCATAGCCTTCTCTTCTTCCTGCTCTGGTTGCTCTCAAAAACTGATAAGTTGCCTTTTATTGCTGTGGCCACTATCACTGTTGCTGCCATTTAGGAGGTAATTATTATGGCCCTTCTGCTGCTGCTGTTATTGCTGCCAGTCACTAGTCTTGCAGCCTCATCTCTTCTTCAGCTGTCAAGCAGTCAATCTGCTTTGCTGCTTCTGCAATGTGGTATTCTGTCTGCTTTGCTGTCTCTGCCACTGCTGCTCCACTGTCTCTACCATTGCCACTGTTCTATTGTCTCTGGTGCTTATCTCTTTATGCTCACCTAGCACCACTAAAAGTAGGCAAATACCACTTGAAATAAGCACCACAAAAATGGGAGAAGGATGTGGCAGTCCCCTCCCAAAACAATCATCAGCCATTGAAAACCCCATGGGGGTCTCTATGAGTCAGACACAACTCCCTGGCACCTAACAACAACAAAAATGCTGCAACACCAGCGGGCAGCACAGGAGAGTGTCTCCTGGCCAGCTTATTAAGTGAGCCAAACAGTGTACTTATGTAGCCAGAGAAGGGGATTTTGCACCAATCATAGAAACCTCTTATGCAAATAAAAGTTTGTTTTTGCACCAATCACAGCATAGTGCTTTTGTCCAATCACAGCAGTCCTTCTGCTGGGCCACAAAGAGAAGTGCACCCTCTCTGGTGTCTTGGTTCGTGACAAAGTCATCTAGACTTCACTGAGGCTTGTGATGGCAAAAAGTCAGTGTAAAATACAAATTGTTTGAAACAGTCATGGCTGGAGCTTCATCTTCAGGAGCTGGTGTTGTGCTGCAGCAGCAGTTGCCACGTGGTTTCCTTGGGCATCTATAAAATGTTCAAAACCCCTGGTACTGGTATAAAGGGTGGTTCAGTTGGCTGCTTGACTGAAAGTTCTTTACCAAAAGCAACCACAGCAACAAGGGCGGGTCTGATAACTGCCAATTAGCAGGTCAGATCACCCCATGCTCCAACATCTGTGCTTTTTTTGAGGAAAATATGCAGCAGAAAGAGCACTTACAGTAAGAATTTTCTTTAAAAAAAAAAAAGCCTTACCATTAACACTAATGCAATTTTATCAGTTATTGACAATATTGTAACAATATTGTATAGCCAGAACCCCAAAGAGAGGTGGCTGCCCCGGATCTGGCTCATCCTCAGTGATGGGAAGATATGTTGACTGATAGACAAGGTGAAATCCTTTTGCTCTTACAGACTTTTCATTTTGAAAGCATTTTTGAGTGCGTATATTTTCAGGCACACTGTGGAGTGCATGAGAATTAAGGATGAAGATAAAATGTCCCTGCCCACAAGAGTCTTCCAGTTTAGTAGGAAAACTAATATGCCAGCAGTCACTGTATAATACTGTTTTATGTTGTTATTCATGAATGAGAGAAACATAGGAATAGAAATAACTTTGCTTGGGAGAGTTTTAAAACCTCTGTAGAAGAATCAGAAGGTAGAACATATTCTACAGCCACAGCATATAGGCTTGGGGTGATAGGAAAAGATTTGCATAGTCTGTGTAAAATCTTCCAATTGTTGGTAGCTATCTAGCAAGTGTCTCTGTTCAGTTCACTTCCTGATTGTTCTTTTTAATACTAAATTACATATTAAAACTTCTCCTATTTGTGATTGTTGGGCTATACACTGAGGACTGTTGTCATGTCAATCCATATCTGAAATGCATCTTGGGGAATCTGGGTGACTTAGCAGCCATCTGGGGTTCAGCTCAGTTGGTAGAGTGCTGCTCTGAACTCTCTGAGGCCCTGGGTTCAATCCTTAGCACTTCAAAAATGGGAGAAGGACATGGCAGTTCACTCCCAAGGCAATCTTGAAACAATCAGCCATTGAAAAAGTGATGTAACAGTTGTATAATGGAGAAAGAAAATTCTCTATTACTCTGTACCACACCAACATTTACCAATAAAGGGGGAAAAAAGACAAAACCCTACATACAGTCACTATGAGTTGGATCCAACTTGACAGCACCTAACAACAGCAGCCATCTGCTCATGGTACTTTGGAACCATTTGCACAGCCTACTCCCCAAACCAGCAGCATCATTTTCCCCTGGTCATGTGACAGAATGACAAATTCCCAGATCCTATCTTAGGCCTATGGAATCAAGAAGGCTGGGAGTAGGCCTAATGGTCCTGATGCCAATGTAGCCTAATATTTGAAAACCATTTCTTAGCATGTACATAATGCCCAGTGTGTCAACATACTTGTTAAATTAGGTTCTATTTAGATGATGCTTTTTAAAATAACAATAACAAAAACCAATTAATTAAACATAGTATTCCTGTTTCTACCCAAGTTAGAATTAGGATTTAGTTAAATTGTATATGAAATACCAATGAACTAATTTTACTGATTTATATTTTTTTCTGAAGAGACTATGATTATTGGCAACATGTAAATAAAAAGAAATTATTAACTTATGTATATTTTTACCTGCTTGATCCATCAGATTTGGGTTGAACTGTCCTAAAATATCTCATAATAATTTAGATTTGTCAACTTTGCATTATAATTCTGTTTTTCTTTATATATTTCAAAGTCAAGTTGTTCTGTACATGCAAGCTTTTGCTTATTACATATTTCTTATAAATTGTTGACATCCCAGAGGAATTGCCTCAAAATCCACACACGGTCAATTACACTTGCTTTGCCTAACAGCAATAATTTGTGTCCCCTATCCATAGGTATGCATATATGCATGCACACATGCATGCACATACACACACACACACACACACACACTCATACATAAACTACCTTTCCTACTTTAATCCAGCATCACTCTCTTTATATGCAAATCTTACTCTCATGTCTTATCCTTCCACATGTAAAGTTAGCTTAGCACATTGCAAGGGTACAATGTGCACACTGTAATTAAACAGGAACAATTGTGACAGAAACAGACTTTGGAGGTACTACAGATTAGATGGGGGCTGGGATTTAGCTCAGTGGGTAGAGCGCTGCGCTGCAGTCTCTGAGAGGTCCCGAGTTCAATTCCCAGCACCACAAAAATGGGACAAGGGCCTGGCAATCCACTCCCATGGCAATTCCAAAATAGTCAGCCATTGAAAACCCTATGAGGGTCGCTATGAGTCAGATACCGATTCGACAGCACCTAACAACAACAACAACAACGGATTAGATGAGATTTCTAGGACAGTGTTAAATTTAAAATAACATATCAAAAGAGAGCCCAGCAAAACAGAAAAGCCCATCATGGAGGGAAAGCTATAAAGCTTAATGCAATAAGTGTTATTTGGGTCTGTTCTAGCTTGGAATCAAAGGTTTTTCACTGAAGAAGGAAGTGTGCTGTGAAAAAGATCATCCTTCAGAAGGAAGTGTGTCCACCTACTTTTGAAGTCAGGTCTTTGATAGGGAAGTTGGTAATAAGATTGGGCAGGTTCTGTAACTAGACTGCTCAGACTGGAATATCAGTGAGAGAGAGAGAGAGAGAGAGAGAGAGAGAGTGTGTGTGTGTGGTGTATGAATCTTTGCATGCCATTGCCATGAGAGAAATCACAGTTAAAGAGAAGCATATTTGTCTTGATAGCAGTAGGGTTTTTGTTTTCCTTCAGTTGATTAAGGGAACAACAAGACAGACTTCTCTCCCCAACCATTTCTAAAAAAGATATGAAAAATGTCAAAAGTGCTTAAGTTAGGCATTTTAAAGGATTCTTTAAAGAAAATGGTATCTTTTCCTTGGGGTTGAAAGTACTAAAATATCTAAGCCTAAAAGGATCTGAATTCTGAGCCAGGCACGGTGGCGTATGCCTATAATCCCAGTGGCTCAGGAGGTAGAGGCAGGAGAATCGCAAGTTTGAGACCAGAGGCAGTCTGTGTAATTTAGCAAGACCCTGTCTCAAAAAGTAAAAAAAAAAGTGGGCTGGGGGTGCAGCTCAGTGGTTCAGCACTTGCAGAGCATGCAAGCTCAAGGCCCTGGGTTCAACCCCCAGTACCGCAAATATATAAATAAATAAATAAATAAAAATAAATAAATAAATACATAAATACATAAATAAATAAAATAAGACGGATCTGAATTCATTCTCTGGAAAGCAGTATTGCATAAAAAAAGGAGTTAATAATAGAGATGAGGCACACTCACACTCTTCATTAGGAGGAAAGCATCTTGACTTCACTATGCTAGTATCCTGTCTATACCTTTTAGAAAGCAGAGAATATAGCTAAGTGCTATTAGGGAACTGGGAAGGAAGATGTCCACATTGAAGATCCACAAAGGAAAAGCTGCTGTGAGGATCAGATATGTTACAAAGATCATTGCAAATGATAAAGTGCTAGAAAAAAATACTAAATACGGTACCTCTGTTTTTATTCAATGTTATTTACTATAACCAGCTAGGTGATAAAGCCTGAACTAAACAATAATTCCACACCTTAAAGATGACATCCTAAGTCCCAGGATTATGGAAATTCTTGGAATCTTGATGTGATTTCAGTTTCTCTATTACAGAGTAGAAAGGGATAGAAATGGAAGTCAAATACTTCCTGTATTTTTTAATACATAGCACATTTGACATATGCCAATTGGAAAATAATAAAAACTTTTCACATGCAGCCAACAAAAAGACAAGCTGCTACCCACATAATAAAACGGACTGTAATCCCTTTCACTTGTATAACACTTCCTGTTTTCAATTCCCAAATAGTCTGAAGACCGGGAGAGAATTTCTGGACCAAGATGTTTCCACAGTGTATTCTGTTCCTTATGTGCAACCTCCAAAGTTCAAATTTTCTCTCACATCTTATATATTTGGGGATACAATTATTTGTCAAACAAGTATTTCATTGAGGAAACAGAACATTCTGAGAAGAGGATTAAAAAGAATACACACCTTGTATTTGCCCTCAAGAAAATAGTTTTATTTTAACAAAATTTTCCAAACCTTAAAATTAGTAAATATATCACCCATTAATAAGTAAATGCTTTATAGCTTTCAAAGGAGAGCAACACATGATTTTTAGTTATATAGTATCATTTTCCTCCCTCTTTCAGAAAGGAATATACCGTATGGTATGGCATGGTAATAAAAATCTTACTTTTGCTGTGGGAAAATGTTAGTGCCTTAGTCATATTATTGTTTGAATTTAATAAAAAAGCTCTAGATCTAATCACCCCTCATTTTGTAGGGAGAACATTTCTAATATTTTTTCCGTGGTAATGGCTAATCTTGCTTAATCTCTTGCCCAAACTTTGGCCTTCAAATAAAATTTACCCACTCAAGAAATAAAAGAACTAGTCAAAGTCACAACAAATGTTTTCCAGAAGCACAGAAACTTGAGAAACAAGTAGAGCTCTAAAGATGATAGAAATCAATAAAAAGTCAATGCTAAAATATCTCACTTCTTGATTGCTATAAAAATACACTCATTTCCTTAATTGAATAAATATTGACTAAGTACCTTCTCTGTTCCAGGTGCTCTTCTGAACTTTAGGGATGGAAACTTACTCTATTCAGGGTTAAATGAACAAATAGACATAGAATAGAAAATGTAATTTCAAATAGTGACAAATATTATGAAGAAAATAAGAAATGGCTGTTGTGAGTGACTGAGAACCCTTAAACATGATCATTTGATATTAAGTTTCATATTCTTTCACAATAGACCAACAGCTATCTGGAAGCTCTGAATAAAGTGTGCTAGGCAACACAGAGGATTATATTAAAACATTTTCCAATGCATCATTGCCTCCAAGAAAACAAGATATTAAAACAGATAAGAAATTAATTCAAGAGTTAATTGACAGTTGAATCAAGAGTACATGAAGATGCCATTTTGACATGAAAATAATAAGAGCAATCTCTTAGGTGCTAGGGAGGTGCTTTATAGCCATTGCCATGAATTCTCACATTCCTCACATTGCAATTGAGGAAACCAAAGTTTTAGTATGTTTACTGACTTGTCTAAAGTTACATGGCAGGCCAATGATGGAATAAAGACTCAAGCATACTCTTCCTATAAGAGCTCTCAGACTCCTCCCACCACATACAGATGTTTGCCAAAGTATCAGTAGAGAAAATGTAGAGGAGTTTGAACAATGGTGGGCAAATTTATGCAGATCAGGCCTTCCCATAAAATATGAACAGTGCTTGAATCTGATCAAATCGAAGCCTGTGACCAGACAGGAGTGGGATATCAAGGTAACAAAGTTGGTTAACTAATATACAGATTTCTTTATTGATTCTTTTCTTTCTTGATTTTCTTTTCCTTTTTTTTTTTTTTTTTTGGAGGGGGCGTTGTTCAACCCAGGGTCTTGTACATGGTAGGCAAGTGCTCCACCAATGAACTGCACTCTTAGCCCCTTTGTTATTTTTATTTTTTATTTTGAGACAGGGTGTTCCTAAGTTGCACAGGCTACCTCTGGCCTCAAGCTCACAATTTTCCTGCCTCAGACTCCTGAATTGTTAGGATCACAGGCACGCACAGAAAAAAGTTGAGAAAATTTATTCTACTAAGTACTGAGATATACTCAGTACTGGTTAATAATTAGCACATTGTAGAAATTACATAAACATCAGCAAATGTACAAGTACACAGAGACCAGCACATATGTAGATCTTTGTTATATATCAGAGGGAGCATGGAGGATGGTGGGGAGAAGCACAGTCTTTCAATACACTATGCTAGAAAAAAAAGACAAAGTAACTATGTAAAAAGTAAAATGACATCACTACCAGCACCATATTATAGATTTCAAGTGGATTAAATTACCTACAACATTTAGAGAAGAATATTGTCATGCCATTGAACAGGGAAACACTTTTAAGTATCAAAGAAAAAAAGATGAACAAATCATATCAGAGAAATGCTGTTCGAAAACATCCTGTTGTGAGTTTGAGGCCAGAATTAGCTTATGCAACTTAGTGCAACCTTGTCTCAACACAATAAGATATAAAAGGGCTGGGGTGTAGCTGAATGGTAGAGCACTTAACATGCAGGGAACCCTGGGTTCAACCTCTCAGTATTGAAAAAAACAAAAGAAAAAATATCCCGAAGAAACATAAACTGACTAAACTAGGAAACATAAACTGACTAAACTAGGATCCAGAATTCTCACCTATGAGGAAAAAAGATGGATCACTTAAGAAAAAATGAACAAATGGTTTGAAAAGCCATCTCACTTGTGAGGATATCCAAATGCCTAAAATAATAGATTAGGGTGTTCAACTTCAGAGTAATCAGAGAAATTCAATGAGATACAAGACCACCGGGTTGCAAGACAGTAGAAGTCTGATAAAATCACGTATGCTTACATTATAATCCAACAATTCCACTTCTACGTTTATGCCTTGTACAAATGAAATGAGTGATTTTGTATGAAAGGATTCATGTCAAACAATATCCAACAGCAGGGATATTTATATTTGTTCCCAAATGAAAGCAATCTAAATATCTAATAATATAATGGATAAAATGCAGTATATGTATACAATAAAAATTTCCACAGCAATAGAAATAAATGGACTGTAACTATCACCAAAAAAGATAGTGTTATAAGTAATACTGAAGGGGAAAAAATCCAAAATATAAGAGCCTGCTTTGGGGTGTTCATACCTATAGGGAAAGTATGCAGAGTTGGGGTGCACTTTGGTGGGGAGGAAGGGACCCTCAGTTGACCAGGACACATAGAATTTCCTAGATGCAGCTAGCATTCTAGTTCTTCTCCAAGGGTTTATACATAGGAGTTCATCTTAGAACTATTTAGCAAACTGTAAATTTAAGCTTATACTCATTTCTCTGTAGGGGCTGGGATTTAGCTCAATTGGTAGAGCACTGCGCTGCAGTCTCTGAGGTCCCGAGTTCAATTCCCAGCACCGCAAAAATAGGAGAAAGGCCTGGCAATCCACTCCCAAGGCAATCCCAAAACAGTAAGCCATTGAAAACCCTTTGAGGGTCGCTATGAGTTGGATACCGACTCAACGGCACCTAACAATAACAATAATAATAACATTTCTCTGTACAAGTTGATATTTAATAGTTAAAAGAACTAAAAGCATAGATAATAAATGAGAGAGAAGAACAAAAGAAGGAAAGGAAGTAGGCAGAAAGGAGTTGTACTATATGAATTCTGAGATGGAAACAATTACTCTGTGCAACACAAGAGAACTTTACTGAGAACCACTTTGAGCGGAACTGCCTAGGGTGAATTTGATTTGCTTAAACAGAAATGCAGGTAGGGGCATTCCAGACAATGTAAAAAATATGTGCAGAGGCCTGGAGGTAGGAAAGCTCAAAGATTTTCCAGAGATCAGAAATGTTATAGTGGAGGAGACCCAGCAAGAGAACTAGAAGGTGGGTTAGGATGAAATCAGGTGGGGCCCTAAAAGTCAAAGTGAAAAATTTGAGGTCTTGACTTCTGGAGACATAAACATGGGGAACACGTTTGCAGTTCAGTAACTTTTTACCCTAAACTGCATCAACATAGATGTAACTCTTGTGTCTATTTGCAACACTTCCAGGAAATTTTACAATCTTTTTACTTGATTTTAACTTCTTCTGCCAATGGAACCACAGCCAAATGACAAAGACTTAACACTGGAGACAAGTGAATAAGCTGAGGTGCATACGTGTGAAGTTGATGTTAGTTGGACCTTTGTCGGGATCACAGCTACTGTTTCCTCATGTTATCAGGAAGGTGTAGGTCTGGTTGGCCACAGAAGGCCCAGTTACCCAGCAAGTGTAGAGTTCCGTCAGCCTTGCCCAGGTCCTTCTTGTTATGTTATGTTATGTTATGTTATGTTATGTTATGTTATGTTATGTGCCATCAAATCAGGTCCAACTCATAGTGACCCTATGTACAACAGAATGAAACACTCCCCTACACTGTGCCACATCCAGCTCCATATCAGTACTTCTCTGCTATTCATAGGGTTTTCTATGTCTGGTTGTTTTGGGGAGTCAGCTGCCAGGTCCTTCTCCCATTTTTCAATGCTGGGGATTAAACCCTGGGCCCCAGAGTGTACACAGAAAATGCTCTACCAACTGAGATAAACCCCAAACCCAGGTCCTTCTTTACTTGTCATTTACTCTGGCACTGAAGTTGCAGTGATTGGTAGGGGGCAGGGAACATAGTCTGAATAGTAATGTCTGAAGTTAATAAATAGTCTTACTGAGAAACAGCTTTGGGAGAAAAGAGTAAGGATATCAAACAAAAACCATTGGCCTGACAAGCTACTTAATAAGTCACACAGAGCAGTGGACCCACCTGCAAATTCCTCATTATCACACTTATACTTGACATACCCTAGGGAGCTGGCTTTCATGTAAACTAGAAACAACCCAGTATTTCCTGCCAATTGTACCTGCATTTGCATTGGAGCAAATGTGTGATGATTAATATCCTGTTTTATTTACCCACTGGCTTTTGAAAGATCGAATTAAAGTCACAGCCCAAACAGGAACTAAAAGAAATTCAAACTGAAGAGGTGTGTTAGTTAAGATCAAAGGTAGGCAGGTGTCAAAGTACATCTTGAGTAAATCAGTTGTTAACTTTCAAAATTTCCTTAGAAGATCTTTTCTTTGCTATCTCCTCTGGCAACAAAGTTTAGTAAAAATAGAAGACAGAGCCATACACACCCTGGGTGGAATCATGCTGACTCCCTATATTATGGGCTGTCCCCTCTCTGTATTAAATTACTGTCTATCTGTTCAAAATGAAATGGAAATTGAAGAGGGGATTATTCAGATAATTTAGGTCAAAAATAAGTTCTCCAGAAACACCCAGATTGAGGCAAACATGTTTTCTATGGTTCATATCATCCTGATAATTGCCTTAATTCTCCATTTCGTTTTGCTTCTGTAGACAGCTTAATGGCAGTTAAGTTTTTTGGATCTTGCAGCATAAGAATAAATAGTCAATTAAGGCTTTTTCAGATGAGTCAGAGAGACACAATCACTGTAGCTGTAAGTGATGCATGTGCCCGACTCCCAAACATTTGCTGGCCTGTAGGTTTTCAGACACAATTCCAAACACAGAGGATACTTTATACTGACAAAGCAAAGAGAATAAATCAGAAATTCATGAGAAAAGTAATTTCTTCCTTGCCAAAGTGTCAAATTAAAGTTCAGTTGTTGCCTGTGTTGTGGGGCTGAGACCACTATTAACAAAATCAATTGCAATGTGTGAAAGAAAATTGCTACTTGTCAAGGAATGTAGTAGGAAAAGGGGCTCAAGGAAAATTTAATTAATTAACTAATTCATTCATTCATTTAAACAGCATTTGCTAAACCTCTACTATGTGCCAGATGCAGATACTCCTGAGCTCATGGAGTTTAATATTTTAGGGAAGAGGAAAGAGGGAGACTATACAATAGAATAATAAATAGGCAAATTATACATTGTGTGTGAGGGCAAAAAAAGTGTTATGGGAAAGGAAGAAGTAGAACTGGCTAGTAGGATTAGGGAGCCTTGGAAGGGGGTATTTTCTTAAGTAAGTTGTAGAGGGACAAACTTTAAAAATTCTGTTTAAATTATGACCTATGAGAAAAGATATAAGGGAGATGAAAGTTAGCCATATGCATATCTGGACTGGAGAATTTTGTTTTGTGAAAACATCTTAAACACAGGCCCCCAAAGCAGGAATGTATAATATATCTGACCTACATGAAGGGCAGCAAAGAAGCCAGGGTCTGAGACACAATTTTGAAGGATATGGGAAGAAAGAATTATGTAGCAAGAGTCCTGACACAGTTTTAGCTATGTTGTAAAGGGACAACTCTGGCTACTATGTTAAAAAATGTGGGGGAAGAAATGTAAAGGGGAGAGTTGATAGGAGGGTGGGCGGCTTGGTGGGAGTGGAGTGGTGCAGAATGATCAGATTATGAATGTACTTTGAAGGTGGAGCCAAAAGGATTTCCTGGTTGGTTACTGGCTACATAAGAGATGAATCAGGCATGACTCCAAGACTTGTGATTTAAACACCTAAAAGAAAAGTGTTGCCATCAATTGGAATTTCATGAAGTCTCAAGGTAGATTAAATTCTGGTGGTGTTGAGATCAGTTTAGATTTGTTTATGTAATAACCTTGAGATGTCTATACACACTCAAAGGGAAATTTTAGACTAGCAGTTGAGGGTGTAAGAAATATGTTAGAATTTGAATGTTCTGCTATCTCTCCCTAACGCTTATACAGGTTCTTCTCAGGAAGACAGTATTTCTTCCTCAGCTTCTGAGGGCTTGCATGTGGCATGTTCACGGGGCTAGCTTTCTATTCCTTATTGTTGTTGTTAGGTGCTGTCCAGTCAATTTTGACTCACAGTTACCCTCATGGGTCTTTGATGGATGTTTTGGGAGTAGATTGCCACATTCTTCTTCCATTTTCTGCAGTGCTGGGGATCAAACTCAGGGCCTCAGAGAGTGCAGAGCAGCACTACCAACTGAAATAAACCCCAGCCCTTCCACCTGTAGTATGCACCAAATCATGTGTGTGTCTGTGAGTGTGTGTGTGTACACAGACACACACACAGACACACACACACACACACACACACACACATATATTTTTTTTCTTTTTTTTTTCCTAAAGTTCTTGGGAGTTCAACCCAAGGTCTCACACATACAAGACAAGCATTGTACCACTGAGCTGAAACTTCTCCCTCCTTTTTTTGTCAGAACTAGGGAGTTGAAATGGGAGAAGGATGTGGCAATCCACTCCCAAATCAATCCTAGAACAATCAGTCATTAAAAACCCTATGTGGGTTGCTATAAGTTAGACCAGACTCCATGGTACCTAATAACAACAAAGGTGGTTGAACCCAGGGCCTGGCACATATTTTGCAAGCACTCTACTATTGAGCTATACTCCCAACCCCTTTTTTATTTTTCATCTTGAGACAAGGCCTGGCTAAGTTATGCAAGCTGCCTCCTGCCTCTGCCTCTTGAGTCACTGGAATTACAGGTGTGCACCACCACGCTTGGCCCACCAAAGCATATCTTTGATCTCAACTCTACTCTTCAGAGAACTAATTTGACTAAGACTCTGGTGTTGATATCAAATTGCTTTTTATAAAAACGTCTTTCTTTTTCTCCAGGGCTCACAGTTAGGTTCTATTTCCAGCCTCTCCTGCTGTCAAGAGGAATCATGACTGACTTCTGCCAATAAAACATGGACAAAAAATACATATAGCACATAAAACAGGAGTGTCCCACCTTTTGGCTTTCCTGGGCTGCACCGACTAAAGAGGAACAGTTGCAGGCCTCACATAAATGATGTAATCTAGTTAGTGTACATACAAAATAAGGGGGATCACAAAGAAAATGAACACTAAAACTACATGATATTAAAAGATTTTGGGGGGCCATATGATGAGCTGTCCTGGGCCACATGCTGCCCAGGGACCACAGGTTGGACATTCCAGATATATAGCATTTCCAGATCTTAAAGGAACTCTCCAATGTATTTTCATACACTTTCTTTTCTGGCCTGAGAGCTGATCATAGAGCATCCACTACTCTGCTCAAAGACCCTGGGGGATGGCAGAGCATTAGCTGAGCAGAGCTCAGGACCCTGAAGGACTGCAAGGAGCCAAACTCCCATGCCATTCTGCACTTTACTATGACCTGAGAGAGAAATAAGCCTTGTTATGATAAGCCACTGAAATTGAGAAGTGGTTTACAGCAGTTTTCATATTTGACTAATAGAAACACTGAATGTTTGTGATGTGTCAGACATTTTTAGCTCTTGAAATATAATGCCATTATTAGGCCAACTTAATATTGCTCCTTGAAGGCAGCAGGCAGAGCCGAGTGATGATTTAGTACTTCCAAGCCTGTATTCCACTTTCTTCATGGTTTTTGCCTTTCCTTTTCGACATTCTCTACTCTCATATCATTTTTAGTGTGTCATTGGTTTTATCCTGTTTTTTTCATTCCTTATCTGTTGCTAGTCATACTTCTGATTTTTTTTTTTAATAAGGGAGTCTAATGCTCACATATTTAAGGCTCACATTCACTCATTCTTCTTCTCTTTGTAGCCAGCTTCCATTTTTACCACTTGGACTAAAAAATGTCCTTATTAATATTAATTTCAGTGGGTAATTTGTGTTCCCAATTTGTCTACTTCTGGAATTTTACTCTGAAACTTCCTACCTCTTGGCTTTGTGAGACCCCTGTTTTTGTTGGTTCTCTATTTTATGTATTTTTTAGTATTTTTGTATGTATGTATATATGTATTTGCATGTGTATGTCTCTTTTCTTCTTAAATATTGTGTGGTCCCTCGCTTTCTTCTCATTGGACATACAGTCTCTGGCTAGAGACAGAATTTACAAACTGAGGATTCCCAAATCAGGATTTGGACCCATCTCTCTCTTGCAACCCCCATGTGTCTGCCAGTTTGTCATGCGATGGGGGCTTTCATGTTGCTGTGATGTTGAAAGCTATGTGACTGGTATTTCAGATACCAGCAGGGCCACCCATGGTACAGAGCTTTCAGCTGAGCTTCCAGACTAAGACAGACTAGGAAGAAGGACCCAGCAGCTCACTCCTTAAACAGCCATCAAAAACTCCATGAATAATAGAAAGGGACTGCCAAATATAGTACTGAGAAAATGAGGCCCCCAGGTTGGAAGGCATTCAAGAAACAACTGGGGAAGAGTTACCTTCTCAAAGTAGAGTTGACATTAGTGATGGGAATGGGGTAAATCCCTGGGACCTCCTTTTGCTGATGATGTTGTTATTACGTGCAGGCGAGAAATGAGAAGAAATGCAGTAGCTACAACAATGGGCTCAAACATAAGAAGATTGCGTGCATAGAACAGTGTTAAGTAGTGCTTTGTTTTGCTGTACTTAGAGTCTCCATGAGTCAGGTCCAACTAGAAGGTACCTAACAACAACTCTCATGCAAGCTTCAAGTTAGTTTTCAAAGTTGTGAAAGAGTATCTCCAACTTATTGTTGTTGAAAGCACTTGTGACTCAATATCCTCAAAGTTTAATTCATTATCATGCCTACACTGAACACAGACAAGCTTTCCCTTCCTGTATGATAGAACTGATAGGCTGTTACCATCAAATATGTGTTTGTGGGACCTCTTTTCGCTTAATTTCAAATTGCTCAAACTTAGTGTCTCATAAAGCTCCATCAATCCTAGGTATCTTATTAATCTATTTCTGTCCAACCACACAGTTACTACTCTAGCTCAAACCATATCCTTTTTGCCTAGATTTGCATTAACTTTATAAGGTCTCTACCAAACATTCACCTATGTGCAATTTACCTTCATTTAGCTGCAAAGTGACTAAAATGCACTGTCATACACAACTTTGGCTGCTGCCTCAGACTTCCCAAGCTTAATTCTCTCTGATGTGATATTGATGTTGATGGGCCTCCTGCAATCAGAGCATTTGTCTCAAACTTCATTCCTAAGACCCTCCCTCCTCTGCCTGACACCCTTCCTATTAAACATTTATTAGATGGTTCTATTGGATATATCTCAACTTCTTTGATTCTCTATGCATTTCCAACTATACCCTATCTGATCTCCTGAATACACTCATTTCTCTTTCCCATAATTAACTTCTTTGTTTACAAATAAGCTTGTGTACGACTTTGAGTTATTTTGTGCTTTTTTTCTGTGACTGTTATCTTCCATAATCCCATCTACATTATCTTCATTCTTCTCTATTTTTCTGATCTGCCCTGTAAAAGATGTATCAGTGAGTTTCATTCTCTAGACCTACCAATATTATTAAATTCTACGGAATATATACTCTGCTTTAATTCTTCCCTCCCTTAGCTTCAGTGGTGCCGCCCCCATTGATTCTATTTTTAGTCCTCTACATTCTCAAATCTTCTCTCCTTTTAATCTATATAACTATCCATCTTTCTGTTCGTGTGCTATCTGTTCACCTATCTACCATGCATGCATGCATCTATCCGCCCATTCATCTATCCATTCATTGACTTAATCTACTGGCTACTTTTCCCATCCATTACATGTATCTATTCCTCACGTTCATTTTTGAGACCCACTGCTCTTATTCTAATTTATTTTTAAAACAATCATTCTCACTCAAGGTGTTGAAGTGCCATGGTTGTCATTGATAAAATTATTTACAATAAGTTGTGAAATGTGAATGATTTGTTTTCCTAATAAATAAGAGCAGGGCTACAATTATTTTAATATTAATGCTACTGTTTTGCACTTTCATGGTGTTACAGCTATCAAGTGGAACTGAACTTTATCATGCTTATCAACTACCATGCAGTGACTGTTCCATGACAATGGGGTTTTTTTGGTGTTTACCACCATATCTCTAGGGCACAGAAGTATGCTTTGCATGCAGCACATGCATCAGTGCCTTGACAAGAATTTACTGTTGAATGAATGTGTTTAACAATATAAGATACAATAGGGAAACACTGCCTTACAAGACTCATCTGTTTTTAGATATTTAATAACTCCATGAAGATTTATGACTCACATCTCGATTTCCTAATATCTTTCTTCAATTTCTCTCCCCACATGCCAACTATTGAATAGAGATTTCTACTCAGATCCCCTGTAATCATTTCAAATTGAACATATCTGAAAGCAAACACATTATCTTCCAACATTATTTTAATCTCACATTTTCCCAATTAACCCATCTTGAATACTTGGATCTATCTTAGTTTGTACTTTCTTACTCCCACGAATGATCAGTAACAAAAGCAAATCAATTCTTCCTTCATGGAAGACCTCAGCCCCTTCTTCCTATAGTTGCTGGTTCCAGCCTAACTCATTGAAGCCTGGCTTACTGAAACTCTGGTCACTTAATTTTCATGCATCCTGCATTTTAAAGCATCTTAAAAATACTAGCCTCAAATCAAAAGTCTTTTGTGACCCCCTATTGCTAAATAGTAGTTTCTTTTAACTTCTACAAGCTAAAACTTCAGTTCTAATAATGTGAGATGTGTCATCTAGCACCTGAGATGCTGCTCACACCCTTTGCTTAACTAGAACTTTTCTCTGGTTCCCTCCATACACATCTGGAATCTAATAAATCCTAAGGGTCCAACTAGAATTTTGCCAACTTTATGAAATTTCATCTGGTTATCTCAGGTCCAAGAAATAGCAGCTGTCTTCCTACTAACAACATGAAAGCCTTCTATTCCCAATACTCCCAGTTAGTCACACCATACATGTAACACTTAGAGTCCTTTGAATTCTTGTCTGAGCTTGGATGTAGATCACTCCAATGTGACTATAAACTCATGATATAGAGAGAATGAGAAGTCTATAGGCATCATCTGCAATGTGCCAATATTATTCATGTTATTTTAGTCTTCACAACAGCTACACATGTGGGCACTATAATTCCCATTTAATAGGAAATTGAGGCTCACATAAGTTAGATTTCAGCTAGTAAACAGTTGTTAGAGCTAAGCACTCTAGCATTCAGGTCTCTTTTCTTCTACCCTGGTGCCATATCCCTTACCCATACATATCCCTTCAAGAGTTTACTACAGTTCCCAGTGCACAGTCAGTATTCAACAAAGATGTATTAAATAAATATCTGGCAATATAGTTCAGACCTGGAATGTCCCCTCAAGGCTGATGTGTTAAAAGCTTGGTCTTTAGCCCATGTTGCTGTTGGAAGGTGCTGGAAACTTTCAAACGTGGGGCCTAGAGGGAGGTTTTAGGTCATTCAAGCATCCGTTGAAGGGTTTTTTAAATCTCGTCTCTTCCTTTTTTTCTTTCACTTCCCTACAGTTCAGTGAAGAGATTTGTTGGGTTCTACACTCCATCAATGGTGTGCTGCCACAGGCCCAAGGCAATAGGACCAACTGGTCCTGGACTGAAACCTCCAATCCTGTAAGCCAGAATAAGCATTTTTGGTCTGTAAGTTTATTTGTGTAAGGTATTTTTTA
The DNA here is from genome assembly GCA_007922755.1 of Pedetes capensis. Lineage (NCBI taxonomy): Eukaryota > Metazoa > Chordata > Mammalia > Rodentia > Pedetidae > Pedetes > Pedetes capensis. The sequence continues at coordinate 133,569 of VMDO01002299.1, forward strand.
CAGTAATGGAAAGCTGATTAACACATGAGGATTTTGGGGTACTCCATTGGGAAGATATACAGTCCACACTGATTTGTCCTCTGACTTTGGTGCTCAGGCTGAACATGATTTCCTCATTTCATACAAAATATCTGAAAATGGGCCTGAGTAGTCATTTCAGTCTTTAAATTCTGTAACTCTGGTGGGTGATAAAACAAATATAGTCAAAACAGAAAACAGAAATGAACACTGAAGTTCTTCTCCAACTCCTGCCAATACAAGAAGAAAAAGTAAAAACCTCTGGCATATCCTGGTGTAGTATGTCATCATTTTAGGTTAAAAGCAGTCAGTTCTGCTGGGAACAGGGGCACATGCCTGTAATTTCAGTAATGTGGGAGGTAGAGGCAAGAAGATCACAAGTTCAAGGTCAGAGTCAGCCTGTTAACTTAGCAAAACTGTCTCAAAATAAAAAGCAAAAGATGGACTGGGGATGCAGCTCAGTGATAGAGCCTTTGCAAGGCGTGTGTGAGGGGGCCTGGGTGCAATCTTCCAGTATCAAAAAAAAAAAAAAAAAAAAAAAGGAAAATCAATTCTAATTATCAAATTGACTACCAAAAATTAAAATGGCTCCAAATGAGATAGAGCAGATTAACCATGCCCTCCTGACTTTTCATGCAAATGTTGAAATCCGGTATGGAATTTTTAAAAGAACCAACTCCTACTTTTCTTCCAGAAAAACTGCCACTACAGAGGGTTCTGCTAAACTAAATTAAAGGGATTTTAGTCTTTATTAAAAGCAATTCATCTTTATTGAAACAATTCTTACATTCTCATTATGAGTCAGACAAACAAATAAATTAACCATTAATGAGTGACATCATGGGCCTTTGTGCAAAAATATTTCAATTAAAAAACTCAAATTTCTCAGTTAAAACTCTCTCACTTTTATTGTTGCTATAATTCAAGATAGTTATTGGTGTATTTTTACAGAATTGAATTATTTTACTATCATAATTGAGAGCATTATGAAAAATTAGCAGAGTCATATCTGTTTATTTGAACCACAGAAAAGGGTAGGCGTACACTAAATAAAACACTCACAAATGTATGTCTCTCCAATCAGCTAATCAAAAGACATTTTTGCATACAGACATTGCTCAGGAATTATACAGAGGAATAAGAAATGGGAATAAGATCATGTGGAAGATGACTTTTGTCTTCTAAAAGCATCCTATTTATTCATCCCTCTTCTAGTGAACAAAATATCTCACTCAGAAGGCATGCCTTCTTCTAATGTCTTACCATTTCTCAGAAAATTTAAAGTTGACCACATAATATCTATGTGTCAGTGGTTTGGATCCACCATTACCAGAGTAATGAGAAAATACTGTCGAACGGAGACAAGATAATCCAATGCTCCTTATCAGTGTCACGTCTTCTCAATTCCTCTTCATACCTCTCTGCCTTGTCAACTTTCATTAAACATGGCAGCTCCTTTGGATAGTGGAGAACTGTCTGACCTTTGGATTATGACTTCAAACCCTGCATAATTCTCTTTTTTCTTGGATCATTCTTCAAAAGCACCTTCAAATGAACCAGAATGCCAAACTGTCCTAGGCTTTGGTACTTTTGCAAAGAGGACTGACACCTCATATCCTATTTTTTCACATGCCAAACAACTATTTATTCCTTAAAACAGCCTCAGAAAATATGTCTAATATTCCTCATAGGCTGTCCTCAACCCCTATCAGAATTAGGTATTTTTTCTCCATAGTTCTACAGTGCTCTTTAAATATCTCTACTTTAACACAAATGTCACAGCATACACTTCTTGGTTTTCTCTCTTTCTGATCATATATCATTCCTTGAAAGCTATATCTCCTTAATCATCCTAACAGTCTCAGTAGCTGGCATGTATGACTATCCTTATTTTTAATCCCTAGATACCTTTGTTGTGTCAAGGTGACAGAACTTGTATTCGATTGAGTAATTAAAACAAAAGTGTAAATAATGAAAATGAAATATACGTCACTCCCCTAATTCAGAGCATAATTCTCCCAGCAGTTGGATGGAACAGATAGTGTTTTGGGTGGAATAGACCTGATTTGCCTAAATACATCAGAGAATCAGTTGAGAGCACACACTGTAGCACAGGCCCACTTGGGTATTAGCCTGGCTGCTATTGCAAACTAGATGACCTTGTCAAGTCATGTGATCTCTCTTTGTTACTGCCTTTTCTCCTGTTAAATGAAGAGAATAAAAATTTCAACTGCATATGATTGCTGTGAGGATTAGATGCATCATGCAAAGTATGCAAAATCATGCTGGCAAATACAGGCCACTATAGAAGGGCCAGAAGCTATTGTTCTTATCATTATTATCATTTATTGTTTATTCTTAAAGGTTAACTATTAGAGGGATAATAAATATACTGTGAACAACTCTCTACCCACAAACTTGATAATATATCTGAAACAGACTTTTTTTTTATGGTAACACAGTTGAACCCAGGGCCTCATGCATACATTTCAAGTGCTCTAGCAATGAGCTATGGGGGCTCAGTGGGGGTCCCAGAGCCCCCTCACTTTTTAAAAAATTTGAGACAGGGATTTGCTAAGTTATGCAGGCTATTTCTGGTCTTGAACTCATAATCCTTCTGTCTTAGCCTCTTCAGTCATTAGAATTACAGGTGTGTGCCACTATACCTGGCCAGACCTATTTCTTAAAAGACACAATCTGCCAAAACTCACACAAGAAGAAATAGATAATACAAATAGGCCTATATCTGTTAAGTGAATTGAACTGACAATTAATAGCATCCTAAAACAAAAAGCACTAGGCCCAGAGAGGTTTACTGAGAGAGGTTCACACTAAAGAAAAATCATACCAACTAGCTACTACCTTTTTTCAGAAGACAGAATTAGATGAAATACTTCCTAACTCTTTCTATAAGGTAAGCATTACCCTAATGCCAAAACCAGATGATGATATTATTGGAGTATAAAACTACAGATCAACATCCCTCATGAATGTAGATGAAAAAATCCTCAACAAAATATTAGTAAATTGAACCCAATAATATGAACACCATAATCTAGTAGAACTTATCCCTATAGGTAAAGATTGTTCAACATTCAAAGATAAATTAACGCAATTAATCACATCAACAGAACAAAAAAGAAAAAAAAATCATGACATTGTCAATAGCTATAGAAAAAGGTATTTGACAAACCCCAAAATACATTCATGTGTAGATAAATTAAGAATAGAGGGAGAGTTTTGTAATTTGTTAAAGAGTATCTACAAAAATCTTAAGCTAACACCACATTTGATGGTGAGTAACTAGAAGTTTTGCCACTAAGATCAAAAACAAGGCAACAATATTCCCCACTCACTTCTCCTTCCAGTATCTTGTTGGAAATATTAGCTAACACAATAAAACAAGAAAAGGAAATAAAATGTATACATATTGGGAAGGAAGAAATGAGATTACGTTTGTTCTTAGATGATTTGATCATCTTTGTAGAAAATCCAAAGAATTAACAAAAACTTTCTGGGAGCTAATAAATGATAGCAGCAAATTTGCAGGATGTAAGGGTAATATGCAAAAGTCAATTGCTTTCCTTTATACTAGCAATGAACAAGTAGAATTTGATACTAAAAACATAATGCTATTTATACTGAAACTCTCAACATGAAATACTTAGGTATGAATCTAACAAAATATGTATCATGTCTACATAAGGAAAACAAAACAAAACTCTGATGAAAGAAAACAAAGAACTTAGTAAATAAATATTCCATGCTCATGAATAGGAAGATTCCCTATTGTTGAGATGTTTGTTCTTCCTAACTTGATCTCTAGATTGAATGTAATTATAATTAAAATTCTAGAAAATTACTTTTTGAATATCAACAGACTGGATTAGGAAGCTTATATGGCGAATCAGAAGACCCAGAATAGACAACAGAATATTAAAGGGGAAGACACAGCTGGAAGACTGACTTCAAGACTTACTATAAACCAGTAGCAATCAAAATAGTGTAATATGCCAGGCATGGTGGTACATGCCTGTAATCTCAGCTGCTCAGGAGGCAGAGGCGGGAGGACTGCAAGTTCGAGACCATAGGTAATGTGTGTAACTTAGTGAGACCCTGTCTCAAAAAGTAAAAAAACAAAACAAAACAAAACAAAAAAGGGCTGGGGGCACACCTCAGTTGCCCAGCACTTGGAAAGCATGAAGGCACGAGGCCCTGGGTTCAACCCCCAGTACCATGGAAAAAAAGGTGTAATATTAGTATAAGAATAGATAAATAGGTCAATGGAATAGAATCGAGAGCCCAGAAATAGATTCACATAAATACTTTCAAGTGATCTTTGACAAAGGAGCAAAGGCAAGAGAATGGTGGAGACATGGTCTTTTCAACAGATGGTGTTGAAATAACTAGACAGCCACATGCAAAAATAAAATAACATAAAATAAAAAGGCCTAAACACAGACTTTATAACCTCTTCAAAAGTTAACTCGAACTGGATTATAAACATAAATATAAAATGCAACACTATAAAATTTGTAAAAGGTAAGATAGGAGAAAATATAGAAAACTTTGGGTATGGCAATGGTTTTTTTTGAAATGATATCAAAGCCATGATCCATGAAAGAAATAATTCATAAAGGGGATTCAATTAAATTAAACACTTCTTTTAAAAGAATGTGAAGAGAATCAGACAAGTTACAGACTAGAAGAATATAGTTTCAAAAGACATATCTGATAAAGGATTTTTATTCAAAAGGTACAGAGACTTCTTTAACAATAATAAAACAATGTGATGAAGAAATGGACCAATGATCTTATTGGATGCATAATCAAATAGGATACACAGATGTCAAATAAGCAAATTAAAAGGTACAGTTCATCATATGTCACCAGGGAAACGTAAATTTAAACAGTAAGAAACCATTAGTACACAGTAGAATGGTCAACTATCAAAGCCAAAGCCAGTAAGGATGTGGAGCAACAGAAATTCTCATTCATTGCCAGTGGGACTGCAGAATGGCATACTGTACTTTTGAAGGCAAAGTGACAACTGCTTATTAAAATACTCTTACCCTACAATCCAGCAATCCTGCTCCTTAGTATTTACTCAAAGTATCTGAAAACATAAAAACTGGCATATTGGTATTTATGACAGCTGTATTCATATTTGCCAAAACTTGGAAGCAACAAAAATGCCCTTCTTTAGGTGAAATGGATAAATAAAATGTGGTATGTCCAGACATTGGGATGCTATTTAGTACTAAAAGGCCATGAGCTATTAAGTCATTAGAAACACGGAAGATTAGAGCATGCCTGTCATCCTGCTGACTCAGGAGGGTCAGGCAGGAAGATTATGAGTTCCAGGCCAGAGGTAGTGTGTGTAATTTAATGAGATTTTGTCTCAAATTAAAAAGTAAAAATAGGCTGGGGGTGCAGCCCAGTGGTAGAGCACTTGGAAAAGTATGTGTGAGGCCCTGGGTTCCACCACAAGTACTGGAAAAAAAAAAAGAAGACAAAAAGAAACATGGAAGAAACTTAAAAGTATATTATTAAGTGAAAGAACTCTATCTGAAAAGTCTATATTCTATATGATTGCAATTACATTGTGTTCTGGAAAATGCAAAATGATGGAGACTGTAACAAGAGTAGTGGTTGCAAGAGGCTGGGGAGGGGAGAGGATGAAAGGTAGAAGACAGGAAGTTTTTAGGGCAGTGGAAAATACTCTGTAAATACTCTGTATAATACTGTGATAGTGGAAGCATGTCATGAGGTATTTGTCAAAACTCATAGGATTTATAGCACCAAGAGGGAACCCTAATGTTACATATGCACTTTGGATAACAATAATGTGTTAGTGTAGGCTCACTAATTACAACAAACACACAGCTCTGATAGGGAATATCATGAATGGTAGAGTCTACACATGTGTGAGAGAAGGTAGGGAGTATATGAGCAACCTCTGCATCTTCCTCTCTATTTTTCTGTGAATCTAAAACTAATGTTTAAAATTTACTTTTTTAAAAAGATGGTAAATCCACTTAAAAGAAAATCTGTAGTTTCAGATATAAAGATCAGAGGTAAAGACATGGCAATAGAAGTTTTGAAATAGACAGTTTACATCAAACCCACAAATATAGACATCTGATATATATCAGTGGAGACTCATGAAATTGTAAATCTCACTGCCCACCATTCAGGGTGATCCAAACCAAACAGAGTTGAGATAGCCAGTTGTAGGATATGAAACCCATAACTAGGATGCAAATCAAAATACAAATTACATGTCTAATGATGAATTCATTTTTAATCAGCCAATGTGTTGAATGTAAAGATGCACTCTTTAGTTCTATCAATTAAAACTTGGGGTTTGGACAGTTTATGATCAATGAAAAGAAGGAAGAAGTAAAGGGAGGTAGCAGCCCAGCTGATGTGTAGAATTTTAAAAATTTTTACAAAATGCAGAGGCACATGTTTCTTCAACTAGTGGAGAAAAACCACTTTGTGAATATCAAAGCAAACCAACATTTATTTTTGGTGATTACATTTGAATTTATTAAGTGGGTCATTTCATTAAAGTTTTGTTGAAATTGTTCATTTCTAAAATTCAGAACCAGCTTTTGGAGGGCTCAGTGGAAGAGAGTAGTGGATGGTTTTTCTTTAATTAGGAAAACATATCAAAGTTAATCACTAAATAGGTAACTCCAAGGATTGCTTAAATAGTAAGAGGAAGCATTCTGGAGTTCATCCATCATTATTATGGAATGTTTGGAACAAGTAAATTTCTGATATTTCACTACAGTACCTCTTTACAGTAGGCAAAGTGCATAAATTCTGCTGGAGTCTCTGCCTGAAAGCTTGTTCAAAATCCCTTATAATAGAACTGCCAATCACTTCAGAGCCTATAGTACTCGTTTCTTAAGAAACCATCATCCATAAATTTCTGATATTTACAGGCTGAACATAAAATAAATATGGAGTTTTTGTTCAGTAGCTTTCATGAATAGGCATTGATATTTCTCTTTGTGTGTGCAGAATTAAAAGCCTTAGCAATGATTCATCATTGCAAAAAGATAATTTGAAGGACTGAATTGGAAAAAAATTCAGGCCAGTTAGAATAATAAAACTGTTTAATAATCAGCGCTGATGCTCTCTTGAGAAGGATAATTAGAACCTTCAGTGTGCAGAACTTCTTTTGAAAGCATTTCTGGTGGTTTATACTACCTTCCGCCCATCCAAAGGCAGCTGAGTGAGTTGACAGATGAGAACCAAGAACCTTATCCAGAGTCATAGGGAAAAGGGAAGGAGAAATTTTATTTCTTTACATATCTTCCCTATTATCCTGCAATATATTTTGGGGGCATAATTTCCCCCCAATCAATGTCATAGATCTAAGATAAAGACTCTTAGTTTTGAAAGATTCATAGACTTCTGGAATGACAGCTGAATGAGGACACCTTCTGCCTCCTACTTCTGAGCATTTGAGACTGACAGGTAGCTCTGAGGACAGAGCTTTGATGGGTCCACATCTAACCCTATGGTGCCCTCATGATGAATAGGCAAAGATGTCCTCTCATGAGGACAGACTTTGGCAAGCAGGACTTGGGTTATAGTTCTTGGTACAAATATATCTATATTTTCATGAAATCCAAAGGATCTCCATGGCCTTAGCATTATCCCTGTGTACAGATGCTGCATATTTCAACAAATTCAATAGTCACCAATAACTAATTATAACCATACAGTCAGCAGTCAATGCTTTTTAGAAGAAGGTAAACCATATTTTGACAAGAGGAAATGAAATTAAAGGGTAACTTGCTGTGTACTTAGAAAACAAAGTAAAAACATGACCATTATCATGATAGTAGGGGACTTCACTGCCACATGTCTATCAGCTTGTGCTGTGGGGTTTTGGATTTGCTGTGATGCTGAAAGCTATGCCACTGGTATTTTGTATTTCAAATACGAGTAGGGCCACCATGGTGGACCAGTTTCAGCTGAGCTTTCAGACTAAGACAGACTAGAGAGAAGGACCCGGCAGCCAATTCCCAAAAAACTAGCCATTGAAAACCCTATGAATAGCACAACAGTACTGCCAAATATAATGATGGAAAATGAGGCCACTAGGCTGGAAAGCATTCAAGGAACGACTGAGGAAGAGTTGTCTCCTCAAAATAGAGTTTACCTTAATGATGAAACCTCCTTTTGCTGATGTGGTATGATTCAAATGAGAAGAAACACAATGACTCCAACAGTGGGCTCAAGCATAAAGTGGTCATGTGCAGGGCAGTGTTGGGTAGTGTTTCAATCTGCCGTACATAGGGTCACCATGAGTCAGATCTGACTTGATGGCACCTAATAACAACAACAGGAGACCAAGACCACAGTGCCCAAGCCTCCTCCTATCTGTTATCACACTTGCTGCATCCACATGCTTTGGTTGACTCGATTTTCCTTGCGTTACTGGATTCTTCTACTATCCTCCTTTATAGAAGAACTCCCAAGACTTGTCTGTACTTGCTTCCATTTCTCCTCCTCCTGGTCTCTTCTGGGTCCATTCTAATCAGCTGTCCCTCCCTACAATTCCACCAAAATGGCTGTTCCCAAGTTCACTACTAAGTCATTCCAATGGTCAGGTCTCAGGACCCATCTGACAAGTGAGGTTTCCCTTTCTTATTTCTCCCCTAGCTTCCAGGCTGGGCTGGAGTTTCGCTCAGTTGGTAGAGTGATGCTCTGCGTTTTCTGAGGCACTGGGTTCGATCTTCAGCACCACAGAAAGTGGGAGAATGACCTGGCAACCCACTCTGTGAATGATCCCGAAAAAATCAGCCATGAAAAACCCTATGAAGAGTTGGACCCAACTCAGGGAACCTAACAGCAAGTTCCCAGACTGCTCCTTCTAAGCTGTCCCCAGCTGGTGTACCTTCATCTTTCAAGTGTCTAGACTGGAACTGAATACTCACGTGTGGTGTCCTTTAACACTCAGAGTAGTGACCATAGCACATATTTGAAAGATTAGACATTTAGTGATAAAATGTCTGAATGTCTGTCATAATCTATTTAATGTTTATATTTTGCCAGTCACTTATATCTGTGAATCTTGGGGTTACATAAATAGTTCTACTGAGCTGAGCAGGGAACATGTCAGCTTTACCCCCACCTCTTTCACACACACACTGTCACCAACAGCAGTTTATGATTTGATTTCCTTCAGCCAGTAAGGACTCAACACCACCAGGCAGCAGATGCCTGACATTTAATTAGTGACCCAAGAATGGCTTTTTGGTGGCCTTAGCTTATTCTTTCATTTAGGAGAAAAAAGGAATCAAGCTGATTGGGCTTATGATGAAAAAGAAAATGCAGCTTCAGTTAATAACCCTAGCCTCCTTAGGAAAGAAATGAGAGATTTTCTTTTTCTTTTTCTCCCTAAAACTAAAGGGATAAGTTAAAAACTACTGCAATTATTTCTGAGGGTACATTTAGTACTTAAATAAGAAAGAAACAGTTAATCGAGAAATAGTTTCCTCACTGTGTGCTGGTTCTTAGCTGATCATATTAATACTATTTTTACCAACAGAATGGGATTTGAGGAAGTGAGGAATACGTGGCTACGGAAATCATTGTGAACAGGCTATGGAAGGTAACACTGTGGCCACAGAGAATTAATTTTCTTTTTTTTGTCACTGTATTTTCATTTCCATTACACCTTTCAGTATCTTCAATTCCTATCCTTTCTTAATCATGTAAAGTTTCTTTTTCCTCCTTCTTTTCACTTAGGGCCCGTTATAAAGTGTTGTAAAGGATAATGCCTCCAAAAGTGGTGCTCAGGAAAAAAAAAAACCTATTGATGGCTTTCACTGTTAGTTTTTATTCTTTTCTGTGCCTTTTGTTATTTCTCATTTGAAGTAGTGTCCTCCTGTGATGAGAGAAAAAATAAGGTGAATCTACAAAAAAAAAAAACAAGTTTTTATAAAATACTGTAAATAGAACTGGTGTTAAAGCATAAAGCCTGTAGACCTTGCAAAGTTGATCTTGAGTACAAAAGGCAGTGCTCCCTGCCAACCTCCTGAGAATTAACCCTTTAAAATGGTCACTACTGGCCCCATGATTGCTTTTGCTGCTGCCTTTCAAAAAATATCTGAGAAATACAGGGGTGGATTAGGAACATTTGCTTGTGGTCAAAATGTGAAAACAAACCTAGAATTAGCTATGATTTAAACAGCTTGAACTGGCTTAAAACTTCACATATTTGGAGGAGATAGTGTGATAGGATCAAATCACCCATAAGAGAGGTTTGTCCTTTAGTGGTTGCTGTAAGAAAACTTTAAACCGCAAAATAACATTGAAATCAACTAACCAAAAAGCATATATTTGGGAGAAGTGTGTGTGTGTGTGTGTGTGTGTGTGTGTGTGTGTGTGTGTGTGTGTGTATTAGACACTCCTATGGGCAAGGAGAAAGAGAATTGCCAGATGGCCTTCTTTTATATAGTATCTGTATTAAATGAAGATAAGTAATTTAATAGTTGTATTTATAACCTGTGCTAATAAAATGTGAACTGCCATAGCACCTTGCGTAATTTAGAGTAAAAATGACAACATGCTGTGAGGAGTGGTACTTTTAAAAAAGGGTGACATCACATTAAATTGTTTATTACCATATGCACAGGGAACTTGAATGAGGCATAGCCAGTCTTTCATCTTTATATATGTAAAATTAGGGTGATAAAATGATCTACCCTCTAAGACTGTCAAGACTAAATGGCTAGTAAGCACAGCAGAATCATCAAGAACTTTAGCTTATGGCCTGGCATTAAAATAAGCTCTCAACAAATGGCACCTATCCTCATTATTGACATTATTTAATTAAGATATATTAATTACGATACTACTTAAAATGAACAGGGCTGATAAAATGGTATTGTGTAACAAGATATATGCAACGTGTCCATTGAAATATTGTTTGAAATTATAACAAACCTTATCTTCCACACAGGAAAAACACCAAACACTTTCAGGTCCTTTTGTAAATAAGTACAGCTTAGAGATGGAGTCTTGATTAAGTTTACCTTATTATGCAATGAAATCAACAGAATTCCCATAGCTTCTTGGCTTTTTGGCTAAGATCAAGTGTAAAATCAAGAAAATTCTTATACATTTATGTATGCATGCATCCATGTGCATATGTAAATAATATAAATAATATGATAATATGTGCATTTTAGTACTTTAAGCTTTGGGTGATTTTTCTTTTGTGAATATGTGTATATATACATATGTATATATGTGTGTTATATATATGTATACATGTGTGTATATATCTGTGTGTATGTATATATGTGTGTGTATATATATATGTATATATACATATATATGTATATGTGTGTGTGTGTGTATATATATATATATGTGTGTATATATATATATATATATATATATATATATATATACACACACACACATATATATATATAAGTTTTTTTTACATACACACACTTTTTTTGTGTGGAGCAGGGGACCTGAACCCAGGCCCCTGCACATACTTTTCAAGTGCAAAGTATGTGTTGGCTCTACCCAGACTCTTTATTTTTTATCTTGAGATAAAGTCTTACTCTAAGTTACACAGGCTACCTCTAGCTTTGAACTTGTGTTCCTCCTATCTCTACTTCCTGAGATGCTGGGATTACAGGCATGTACCACCACATCTGGCATGCTTATATTTTTAATCTCAGCAAGGAAATGCTAAATGAAAAATACCCCTTCCCCACCAATAGGATCAGAACTGCAAGAGAAATAACCATTCTTTTACAGAGCTGACCCTTGATATACATAGTTGCTGATGTGATTTAAAAACAGCACTCCAATATGTTATTAACTAATGCGTAAGAGTAATCCTCATATTGCATTTCTAAAATCAGAGTAAAAAATAAAAATGGACTGGCTTTTCTCATCATTATAAAATACTTGGTTTTAATAATATTTTATACATGAAATTAAAGTTCCGCAAAGACAAAGTCACTAATTTCTAATAATAAATGTATAAACTCTTGGTATTGCTTCTTAAATAGCACATCACTGGCATTTTTGTGTAAAAGTGTAACAATCTGCATGTAATTCCAATTACAATACATCATTGAGTAGGTGCAATTTTAATTTTCAAAAGACTTCTTGATCTCTTTAAAATTTTTGAGTATTTAATTGGAAAAACTTGAGAGTTTTAAACAAGATACACAAAATTTTAAACAATTTATATTTACCTGCACACAGTGTATACACACATGTAAAGATATACACATATCTATATATTTACATATGCATGTTAGTAAAAATGAAAGTACTGGCACGTATTTGTACAGAGGTGCTGAGTTTTTCCTCCAGGCATTTCACTGCAGTTTCATTGGCATAAGCTGGCATTTGATTCAGAGCAAATGACTGAGTCATTATAGGGGTGGGATGTTAATAATATAATCAAGTCTAAAAGCTCTACATCTCATTTAGAAACTTCCCAGCTTATTTGCCTGACCTCCACCCCTCTGACTTTTCTTTCTAATAAGAAAGCCTCTGCTTGGTTTCGTAAGCATGTTTGACTTTTGCCTACTTATTCCTCTTTTTCTCAAACCCTTTTTGACTTCAATTATTTAAAAAAAATTAGCTCCTAGAAAAAGGTGGCTCAAATATTCTTTGGCAGAGGATTCAAGATAATTGTGTAGCAAAGAGTTAAGTGCAGAATCCTGGAGCTTCTTAGTGGAGCAAAGAATCCCTTCTCCAATGAACTCCTCTACTCATGACAATGAGGAAGAAAGAAAAGAGAATCTTTACAGATCTACTTAGGGGCTGGGATTTAGCTCAGTTGGCAGAGTGCTGTGCTGCAGTCTCTGAGGTCTGAGTTCAATTCCCAGCACCACAAAAATTAGAGAAGGACCTGGCAATCCACTCCCAAGGCAATCACAAAACAGTCAGCCATTGAAAACCCTATGAGGGTCACTATGAGTTGGATACCGACTCGACGGCACCTAATAACAACAAAAACAACAGATCTACTTAAGGTGAACCTTAGTTCTCTGGTTCCTGCTCAGCAGAGAGATTAACTGGTATAAGCTTTCACTTTGTGTGTGTGCATGCACATGTTTCACAACTCTTGGCCTCATAGCCCAAATTCATTGCCTTCTGTGACCTTCATCTTTTTTTTTTTTTTTTTTTTTTTTTTTTTTTTTTTTTTTTTTTTTTTTTTTTTTGTAGTACTGGGTTGAACCCAGGGCCCCAAGCCTGCATGCTTTGCAAGTGCTGGAACACTGAGCTGTGCCCCTCAACCCATTATTTTTTTTTACTTTTTGAGACAGGGTCTCTCTAAATTATGCAAACTGCCTCTGGTCTCGAACTTGCGATCCTCCTGCCTCGGTCTCCCGAGACGCTGGGATTACAGGCATGCATCACCATGCCCGGCTTGTTATCTTAATCTTAATAACCTTCAGCCAGCTGGGGTTTAGTTCAGCTGGTAGAGTGCTGCTGTGTGCTGAGGCTGTGGATTTGATCCCCAGCACCGCAGAAATGGGAGAAGGCTCTGGCAGCCCACTCCCAAGACAATCCTGAAACAACCATTGAAAAATCTATGAATAGCAGAAAAGCACTGACATGGTTTCAGGCCTGGTACAGTGGCCGGGAGTGTTTCATTCTGTTATGCATGGGGTCATTATGAGTTGGACCCAACTCAATGGCACCTAACAACAACAGTCCCTTCTGGCCTCTTAGACTACAGGTTTTCAGTGTTGCCACAGTGTTTGTCTTCTCACACTGCTTAGGTAAAACCATTTTAGTACCTATTCTGCTGCAACCTACCCCTGACCAGACCAGATCCTGGAGCCCAGCCCCAGAATTAATAAAGTACAAAGATACAGCTGCTTTGTAAGACTACTGGGAACCAGAGCTGACCAGACATTCCTGGATAGTACTAGTCTTTCTTAACTTGAACAGATAGGCTATCTCATTGATGATTCTTAACTAAAGTACTTCTCCTGTGACCATTGGTCCTCGTGGTCAATACTATGTATTTAAAAACATCTTTAGCCTGAATAATCTTGCTTAGCTGCAACTTTCTTCTTGTCTCCATACAATGGTGTTTAGCCTCACAGGGTATTGATTATCTATCCAGGGGAAGATGTAAAATGAGACTGGTTGTAGCCAGCCTCCTTGTGAACTAGGACTGCAGAACAGTGCCAGGAAGAGGCCAGAGCCCAGGACTCAAGAGTCAGAGCACCTGGAGGGGAAGCCCAGGGCCACAGCATACCACGTTATGTGAAATCTTGGGCAAGTCACTCTACCTCTCCAGGGATGTTTTCTTGTCATAAAAAGAGCAAATAAAATAAAACAAAATAAATAATGATAATGTTCTCAAACAATTGAGCCAGGCTCACATTAGAGAAGATAGGTGGCAAACCTAACTACTGTACATGGACAGTGTTCAGCTACCAGGATTACTGATGCTGCTGGTGTGAGATTACAAGACACTAGGCAGGCTTTCTGCCTTCCTGGATGGAAATATGAAGAGCTGGCAATGGAGACAGGCACTGGGGGCCAAATGGATAGCTTCCCTTCCAAGCTTGGATGACAAAATATAGCCATAGTGTAGAGAGCGTGGGCTTTAGAGTTCTCTCTCGTCCCTTATTTATTAACAACTTCCCTGGCTCTTTTCTACCCTCCTGATGATAGGTCTAGAGCAAATCAGAAAAAAAAGAAAACCAAGATGTTAATTAGATCACCAGAAATCACTGGTGAGCAAAAGAGGGATGGTGAGGTTATTACTTGGGATCCTTGGCAACATCTTCTTAATCACCTAGGAGCAGACAGAAACAAGGGATGCCAAAAGTTCCCCAAATCATCTTGTAATCCACGGGTCAGTAAACTAAGAGCCTTTGGGCCAGGTCTACTCTGCCATCTGTTTTTGAGTAAAGTTTTATTGGAACACAGCCATGCCGATTTCCATACTGCCTGTGGCTGAATTTACAGTACAGCTCAGAGTTGAGCAGCTGCAACAGAGATAGTACAACCCGTAAGACAAAATAGTTACTCTCAAGCCTTTTTGACAGAAAGTTTGAAGATGCCCTTTCTATATCTTTAAAGAAGTACAAGTTTTAGTAGCAACATTTGGACTGCCAGATCACTTAAACTTAGAAGGTGGCATCACTGAAGAACAGGGCTGGGGCATTTTTAGGAATCATATACTTGTTTGGCCTTCTTCTCTCATGGAAAATAACAAAGGATTATTGAAGTTTCTTATTCATGCACTTTAAGAACTAGAGTCAAAAAATTCAAATCAAATGCTTGAAACCTCAGGGGCCCCAGAAGGGGGAAAAAAACTTTCACAGTGTTTAGGAAATGTTGTCAGATGACCCCATCATTTTTATTCTCTCTTAATCAATAACATAGGATTCAGCAAAATGAGACCTTTATGGTTTTTTGCCTAAGAAACCTCAAGTAAGGATGATATTATGGTTAAATCAGATTGATTCAAGCCAGTCTTCAGAATGGATTGAAATTACATGCTGGTAGATATGTAGTATGTAGCAGCATCCAAGAATAAATATTCTGATATCAACCTTCCTCCCACCCCCAAATTCAAAGTGTAAAAGTAAAATGCAATGGTAACGAAAAGCACAGTCAAGTTACCTGAGCCAGGGTGCCTGTTGCAGCCACATTGCAACATGTAGGTAATCACTACGTATACCCTGTGAGGAATGCAGAGAAAATGAGGATTTTTTCCCCCAAGGAAGGTCTGCTGCTGATAAACACCAAGCAGGGAGAAATGAAACCAGCCAACCTTACAAGTCAAAGCTGGGTGGGTCTGTGGAGGAAATATGGTTCTTGGTGCACTGAGAAGTGCATCACTGGCAAACATCCAGAGCCTTCCATCTGCACAAAGCACATTTTTTACTTTTTATTTTAGCAATGAACATATCAGAAGATAAAGACTACTAGACTTTCCCTTCCTGCCTCATGACTGACCAGAAGCATCAATCTAGGGTTTCTGGCTTTGGAAAGCAAAGTGAAAAATAGACAAGACACACACACACAGAGAAACAAGCAAAATCTTCATTCTCTTCACCCTGCTTCTCACACATATATTCTCCCTTGAAGCCATACTGACTGGTCACCTCTTTCAACACCCTTGATAGATTTGGAGAATATAAAATAGAAGAACAAAGGCTTGGGAAATGTAAATCACTGGTATTACTAACAGGAGATATTAAAACAATAAAATATATGTTTTTCCTCCTAGTTATTCCCAATTATTTTTCCTCCTAGTTATTCCCAGTACAATTGAATTCTGTTTCTATAAGAGTCTATAGAAGACAATGGCTAATATGAATAAGAAAGTAACTTTAGGTAAAGAAAATATTGCTTGTGTCAGCAAAACAGCTGGAGCTCTGAAAGCAGTGTCCAGGGACCAATGTATCACTGTCCTTGAGGCCCCCAGAAGGTCAAGACTGGAGGCTACTTAGAAACCAGTAACTCACAGACCAGTCTGGGACAAATACTGCCCCAAACAGCAGTGACAGAGAAACATGTGTTATGAAAAACTACATTGTTTCTTTCATGTTTATGTGGCCTAAGTGATTTCAAAAGAAATGTTTTGTGCATCAAACAACATAATAAAAGAAAATCCTGCTACTTGACATGGTTTCCTTTAATGCCGACTTTTTTGTGCCCATAAACATTTGATGCTCACATCTGTTGGAGATAAAAGGAGAGCATAACTTCCTGTTGGATGCAGATATCCAGAATTCTCAGAGACCATATAACATGCTTAATGGAGACAGCAAAAATGCTGTAGATAAAGTTTCCCTGATTAAATTAGTGCTTGGCTGAAATTTAAAGTCTTATAGACTGCTTCAGGTACATTTCTTTTTATATGACTGGTTTTGTGTTTATATTTTAATTCTAGGGAATAGCTTGTTATTGTTATTTTAGAAACCCAAAGGTTCTTAGATTAGAAAATAAAACATCAATTTTCCCAAGGAAACTACTATGTTCACTTTAAAAATAACAGGCACCTAGGAAAGCCAGCCCACTCTTTCCCTTGGACACCAACCACAGGACCACTGTGGCTTGACTTTGGGACTCTAGGCCATGGTGTCACCAAATAGAAGGGAAGCACAGCCTTCTAGGTGCTCTTCCTACCCATAGTGAAGGAATTTTTTGGTTTCTTTGCTTATATTGATCTTACAATGATAGTAAAGAACCCTACAATGCCTACCCATTTCTATCAGAGGAAGCAGCAAAGTCCTGGCATTAACGAATGTGACCTGGCTCCCATCACCTTGCTGGTTAGGGTTTCCACTGTTTTTAGCTCATTCATTCTGTTTCAGTCACTCTAATTTCCTTGCTACCTCTCCAGCATGTTTTGGTGCTGGAGCTCCCACTTGCCAGAAGAGTCTTTCCCACATATTTGTACAGCCAGCTCCTTCATGATCTTCCATTGGCTCATATCCCACCTTCCCAGGAAAGTCCTCCCTAATCTCCCATCCTTATATCCCTGGTCTTCCTTACTTTTTCTTTTTTCTATAGCATTTATCTTCCAGCATTTATCCTGCACCTTAGGATGTGTATTCCATATAGTCTATGTTCCTTACTGGGAGGTAGGTTTCATAAGCCCAGGGGGGACTATGTCTGTAATATGGCATGACATATGGTAGCCCTAAATACACATTTTGGGCTGGGATTTAGCTCAGTTGGTAGAGCGCCGCTCTGCAGTCTCTGAGGTCCCAAGTTCAATTCCCAGCTCCCCCCAAATGGGAGAAGGACCTGGCAATCCACTCCCAAGGCAATCCCGAAACAGCCATTGAAAACCCTATGAGGGTCGCTATGAGTTGGACACCAACTCGATGGCACCTAACAACAACCAACTTTTCCATGAGATCAATTTAATAATCTAGCCACTTTTGCATCTTCCAATTTGAAAATTCTGTGTTGTTGTTGTTAGGTGCCATTGAGTCATGTCTGACTCATAGCAACTCTCATAGGGTTTTCAATGGCTGATTGTTTTGGGATTTACTTGGGAGTGGATTGTCAGGTCCTTCTCCCATTTTTGTGGTGCTGGGGATTGAACCTGGGACCTCAGAGACAGCAGAGCGGCACTCTACGGACTGAGCTAAATCCTAGCCCCATGAAAATTCTATAGACTTACTGAACTGAGAGTTCTATGAGAATTATTTTAAGTCACTTTACACAGTACCTGATCTAGAAGCACTCAAAGCTCCTTTGTGCCTCACTCCCTGCCTTTCCAGCTATAAGAATCTTATGCCTATTACTTCAATCCCTTTATTTTACAAATGAAGATTGGAAACCATTAGAAGCAAAGAGACTTGCACAGGTAGCAAGAAGAAGATCTTTAAAGAGGTCCCAGGTGATGCTAGTTTTATGTTCAGAGTTCTAGCAACTATACTTGTTGTTTTTGTTGTTGTTGTTGTTAGGTGCCGTCGAGTCCGTATCAGACTCATAGCGACCCTCATAAGGTTTTCTATGGCTGAGTGCTTCAGGATTGCCTTGGGAGTGGATTGCCAGGCACTTCTCCCATTTTTGCAGTGCTAGGAATTGAACTCGGGGCCTCAGAGACTGTAGCGCAGCGCTCTACCCACTGAGCTAAATTCCAGCCCATACTTGTTGTTTTTAGGTGCTTTCAAATTGAATCCAACTCATATCAACCCTAAGTATAACAGAACAAAACACTCCCAACACTGTGCCTTGTACACGGTCTTTTTATGTTTTGGCCCAGTGTAGCAGCCACTGTTTCTTCCCATTTTGAATCATGGTATCTTAGCAAAAGAAGATCCCAGGGACTTTATTCCATCTGCATCATTAAGGTTGACTTTATTTTGGGGAGGCAACTCTACCTCAGTCATGTTCTGAATGCCTTCCAGCCTCCGGGACTCATTTTCCAGCACTACACTTGACATTGTTTTTCTGCTATCCATAGGGTTTTCAATGGATAATTTTTCTGGGAGTGGCTGCCAGGTCCTTCTCCCTAGTCTGTCATAGTCTGGAAGCTCAGCTGAAACCTGTCCACCACGGGTTGCCTTGCTGAAATACCAGTGGCATAGCTTTCAGCATCATAGCAACATACAAGCCCCTCAGCATGATAAGTGGACAGACATATGAGGGAACAACTAGACTAGATTGTGTTTATTCTCCCTCTTCCTATTTCTGAAATTGAGTAAGCAGGACAAATGACACCATTCCTTATGAGCTAAAATACTCCTAAATGCAACATAAATGCTTTTTGTGATTTGAAAATCTGAGGCAGAAGCTGAGCATGGTAGCTCATGCCTATAATCCCAGCAACTCGAGAGGTCACAAGTTTGAGGCCAGAGGGAACCTGCATAACTTAACAAGACCATATCTCAAAATAAAAAGTAAAAAATGGTCTAGGGGTACATCTCAGTGGTAAAGTACCTACAAAAGCATGTGTGTGGCCCTGGGTTCAACTCCATAGTATTGCATTAAAAAAAAAAAAAGAAAGAAAGAAAGAAAAGAAAAGAAAATCTGAGGCAGGTATGTAATAATATCCTATTTTGAACTGAGACTGACTAGTAGATATGAAGTATTTGTAAAATATATTCATGTTTTTTAAATGGCTAGAATAATTGGCAGAATGTTCTAATAGTTTGCTGGAAGAAAAAGGTATAACCTACACCAGCAAGTTCTGTCTGATTAAGAAACCACACTCACATAAGTAAAGGCTAGATTGCTCTATAATTAGAAAAGGCACTGTGTCTTATCTACACTTATTCATAAAGGGAGGCATCACATTCTATAAGAAAAAGAACAGGTGAATATTTTTCTTTAAGCTGGTCCTCATTGATATTTATAAATTAGGTATTTTAAAATATGCTTTATGGCACAATAATAAAAATATAATCAGTCCATTTTAAAATCTAGTAAGATATGAATTAAAACAGCAGTCCTTAACTTTTGTTACATGTTAGAATTACCTAGGGAACTTTAAAATATACCTTGGGTCCATACACAATGATTCTGATTTTATTGGTTTCAGGTGTAATATGAGCACTGGCAATTTTCCTATTAGTTTTATGTTTATTTACCTGGTAGTTAAAATTACTAGAATTTTGTTTTATTATTGAAGAAATGCATTGAAGAAATAGACTACATTCCAATGGAAAGGCGCTTTCAGATCCCTATAATGAAAATGGGTTGGGATTTTGCTCAACTGGTAGAGCATCACTCTGCAGTCTCCGAGGTCCTAGGTTTGATTCCGGGCACTGCAAATATGGGAGAAGGACTTGGTAATCCACTCCCGAGGCAATCCTGAAACAATCAGCCATTGAAAACCCGGAAGGTTCGTTATTAGTTGGACACAACTAGATGACACCTAACAGCAACAACAACAGCAACAATGAAAACAGAGATACTGTGGGAAGAAAAAAAAATCTTTGGAATTCATGGCAGGAAATCAAGGACAGGCTGAGTATTAGCAGCAAT
This sequence comes from Pedetes capensis, assembly GCA_007922755.1. Taxonomy (NCBI): domain Eukaryota; kingdom Metazoa; phylum Chordata; class Mammalia; order Rodentia; family Pedetidae; genus Pedetes; species Pedetes capensis. The sequence continues at coordinate 154,074 of VMDO01002299.1, forward strand.
TGAACACCATCTGCTTACTGAACAACTCCTCTGGAAAAGGAACTATGTTTTGGCTTCATGGATGACATGAACATCCTTAATCCAAAAGAACCTATATCAAGGTTGGACAAGATAAGATATAAGCATGCATATTCAGATAATGGATGCAGGTACAGAGAAATAAAGAAATGATTATGTGATTATTGATTCCAAATACATATTTCCCTGTCAATTCTCATGACTGAACACAGTAAGATTTTCTCCACTACTTCTATTTTTCAATTGACCTTTAAATCTTATCCTATTCTATGACTATTTTCTAGTTCTTTGCTATTGAAATGTATTCCATGGAGCAGCATCACCTGAGAACTTGTTGTTGTTGTTGTTGTTAGGTGCTGTCGAGTCAGTATCTGACTCATAGCAACCCTCTGTACAACAGGGGAAACACTATTGCCAGTGCTTCTCTGCTGTTCATAGGGTTTTCAATGGCAGATTGATTTTTGGGAGGGGGTTGTCAGGTCCTTCTCCCAAGCCTACAGCTTCTGGTGTTCCCAGGCTGTCTCCCATCCAGGTACTAACCAGACCTGACCCTGCTTAGCTTCCGAGATCTGACAGGATTGGATGCCACAGGGCTACAGCTGCAGGGAGAACTTGTTAGAAAGAGATAATCTAAGACTTTACCTTATACCTACTGAATCTTGATCTGTATCTAAGTAGATTCCTCCATGATTCATATGAATATCTGAGTTTGAGTAGTTCTCCTCTGCCAGACACAGGTCTCTTAAACGTATCAGCTATACCACATTAACATTATTCATGATATTCTATGTACTAATATACAGCTTAATTTCTAATTTCAAGGCTTCCTATAGGTTTTTGTAGTAGTATTAGAGGATTTCTTTGCTTAGGTAGAGCTGAGCTCTTTGGACTGTTTAATTTGTGAATAGGAGTTCTTTCTCATTGTGAGTAGCTGGTGAGATGTGTGATATTGATAATGAGGTCATAGGAGAAGAAAGGAGGATGCAATTTTTTCATGTTAAAAGATGTGGAGAAGGCATCATGGGGAAGATGGTGCCAAGCAGAGCATTAAGAAATGGTTAGATTCAGGATATGGAAAAAATAGACTACATTGCAAACTGCATATAGCAAAGGCAAAGGTCTTGACTAAAGCAGAAGAGGGTGAAGACTAGGTGATATTCAGCCTTCACATGTCTCCAGTGATTCCTTCCACCCACCCCTGACATTCTCTTCCACTTTGATTAGGACTGACCTGTAGGATGCTGCAGACATGACAGACTCTGCCTTCCAAGACTATGTTTTAAAAGGTTCTGTGGCTTATACCTTGTATTGCTTTGTTTATCTGCTTGGTGAGAAGCCAGCCCTTGCCATGAGGAGGCGCCTGCAGCCAACCACCAGCAGTGGGGGCAGCTCTAGGTGAACCATCCTCTGCAAAGGGATCCAGGAGATTTACTGGAGCCTGCAGATGACTATCATCCAAGTTGGCATCTGAACTGCAATTTCTTGCATGACCCTAAGCAAGAGCCATCTAAATAAGCCACTTCCTAAGCCCTGCCCCACAGAAACTATAAGGCCAAGACTGAAACCTATTGTAAGACACACTGTTTTGCGATAATTTATTAGTAACAAATAACTAATACAATTAATTTGTAAGATGGTGAATAAACCAGTGTGGTTTTAATAGAGGGTTTATAGATCGTGGGCTGAAAGCTAAGATGCCTCCAGGTAAGAAAATTAAATGAGTGAAGTGGTTCTTGCCTGGGATAGGGAGATAAACAAGGAATAGCAAAGGCTGTGATAATATAGTAAACACTTATCTCCTGGCATTTCTGGGCAGGTCAGTGCAAAGCTGCAGCTGTGATAAATTTCAGGTGGTAGATACAGCCATAACAATGTTCTGGTAATGGAGAATATTGGAACAACACAATCTTTTTTCTGGAGACAATCATCATTTAATAGCTTTCTTCAGGATGGTGTTAATGAGGCTTTTTGTTGCTAAGACAAATAGATGGGAGAAGTAATTTTTTAAAAACGGAAAAAGAAGGATTTTTTTCCATACTAGTGGCTTGAACCCAGGGCCTCACATATGTTTTTGAAAGGGCTCAAGCACTGAACCATACCCCCAGCCCATTTTTTCCTTTCTATTTTGAAACAGAGTCTCATTAAATTGTACAGGCTGCTGCTATCCTTTAACTGGCAATCCTTTTGCCTCTGCTTCCCAAGTCTCTGGGATTACAGGTGTGCACCACCACATCCGGCAGAAGGAAAGACTTATTTTGCCTGACAGTTTCAGAGGATTGAGTGCATGATCAGTTGGCTCTATTTCTTTGGGGTCTGAGTTGAGGTAGAACATCATGGTGGCTGGGAAGCAGAGAGGGGACAGGAAAGGGCCAGGACAAGATAGAGTCACCAACGACATACCCCCAGTGATCTACTTCCTCTAGCATCCCCCACTAAGTTTTCTGCACCTCCCAAAATAGTACCACTAGCTGGGGACCAATCTTTCAATATTTTCAAGGAAGTGGCTTATTTAGATGGCTCTTGCTTAGGGTCATGCAAGAGTCCATGGGGTACATTTCATATTAAAACCATAAGAAGGATATTTGTTTTGAAATTGCTATCCAGTATACACTAAAAGGGAGAAAACACTGAGAGGAAAGACCATTTTGGAGGATATTTTATTTTATTTTGGGTGGCATTTTAATTATGCATACTTGAAGAGATTGGAACATGAGCTACAATCATAGATATTGAATGGAGAAGTAATGTTTAAGGGGAAAGACGTATTAATTATAAGTAATTGAAGGTAGAAACCCTCACCTAAGATGTTCTATACTTTTTAAGTGAGTGTCAGTAAAGTTTTAGTGTCTTCTTACAATGTAAGAGACATAAAGAATGTTATACTTTTGTGCAGGTTGATCCTGACAATTTGTATACAAACTTTGTCTATGAAGGGACATATATCAGTTCAGATTTTATGGCTATAGTCTCTATCACAACTACTCAACTCTGACATTGCAGTACAAATACAGCTAAAGACAATGTATGAATTAATGAGTGAGGTGTGTTCTAATAATATGTAGGAAAATAATAGGTTATATTTAGCCCAAGGGCTGTGTCTGCTGATCCTTGTTCTAGAAGAATGGAGGCCCGTCATTCTCAGAATGTGGTTTCCACATCACAGCATCAATATGAGCTTTACCTAGAAATTTCTTTAACAAACTGACTGCGGCCCAGTAATCTGTTTTATAAGTCCCTTCAGGTAAATCTAATAAATGTTAATTTGCAATACATTTGTGTAGACAATAAAACTGATATGATGAATGAATTTTATTTCCATACATAGTAAATTTTGCTCAGTTATAATCATACATAAGAGAGTATTTGGAGAATCACTAGATTATATGCTTGGTTATTTTAGATCTAGTTTTAGTAGCAATATTTCATGGTATCCCACAAGGAATATCATGGCTTGCACACACTCCATCACCTAAGGGACTTTAAAAAGTACTAATGTAATGCAGTTGCCTTTTTGTTCCCAAAGAAAAAAACCAAAAACTTGAGGCCTCTTATGGTTAATTAACTCAGCCAAAGCAACATGTAGGTACTGAGTTAAGGCAAAACCCACTCATCCTTATGTAAATAATTATGCCTCATGAATAGTCTAATGTGTCTGGGCTTGCCAGAGGAACTAACTGTTCAAGGAATAAGAAAGATGAGTGGCATCATGACCTGGCAAAAAAGAAAACAGCGATGGTATCTTATGTCAGACAATTGAGTTTTAATTACATTTATTCTATTTTTTCCAATTATTAATGACTGGGTGGACTTGAAATTTCACACAGCGAGCAGTAGGCAGTAAGCATGAGAAGGAAGTGAGGCAAAGAGTCAGAGAAAAGGAAATCTCCATCAGCTGCCAGCCATCTAGTCTTGTCCTTAAAAATGGTTATATAAACGGAACCACAGAAGGAATGAATCAGCAGGAGGCAAGCAGCAAGATACTCCTACTTAGCTAACAGTATATAAGAAGGTATCTCCCGGCAGCATCAGGCTTAAAGAGATAAGAGAAACTTAACTGGTCCCTCCTTTACAGAGAAACCAATAGTTGCATGCACGCTGTTTGTTTAGCCAGAAAGCCAGAAACCCTCATTAAAGATGTCTAAAAAATGTGGGTTTGAATCAAAGAGAAGAGAGGTTTCCCACTGAGATACGCAATGGCCTGCAGGGTGGGAAAATTAAGTGAAATGATAGGTATGAAGTATGAAATGCAGTGTCTGCTAAGTAATAAGTAAATCTTATCACTACTGTCACTGTGATTTGAGGCTCTGTACTTGCTCACAATCAACAGGAACCAAATGGGTCTTACCACCCCAGCCCTGTCCTTACCTCCTTAACTTTGCCCTTTTAAGGGCTCTGCACAAGGGAAGGACTGCTCCCAGGAATATAGCTGCATTTGGAACTCTGCTCTTAAACTAACCTGGAAGTTGGGCACCTGGAGCGGAGGGACAGAGTTATAACCCCTTTGACCTTCCAATTTTCCCTCTTCACTCTGGAATAGGTTGAACCAGGAGCTCTGTTGGTTTATATTTTTTGCAGGCACTAGGGGTTGAAACCAGGATCTCATGCATACTAGGCAAGCACTCTGCCCTTGAGCTGCACTCCTGGCTCCTTTTTTAGTTTTTTGAGAGCATTTTGCAAAGTTATGCAGGTTGCCTCCGGCCTCAAACTTGCTATCCTCCTGCCTCAGTCTCCCAAGTCTCTGGGATTGCAGATATGCACCACCATGCCAGGCTGAAGCAGGAGTTCAAAGCTCTTCTTTCTGCAGAAAAGTCAGCCCATGTCCTTGGAGTATGCAGAGATAGTGGGCAAATGCCAGGGGAAGACAGGCAGGCTGGCCCTGGGGAGGCCTAGCAGCTTAGCATTCCTCACCCTCTGGTGAATTTACCACTGGAAGTCTGGCTTTGCTGGGGGGCCTGGGAGAGGTCTCAGTCTCTCAGTCCAAAGACATTCACTGAGCACCTAATATGTGTCAAGCTCTGACATTTCCTAGTTCAAGAGGCAAATGTATTCAACTGGAGTGGCAGTTGCTTAACTTGCAATGTGCAAGAGCTGCCACAGGAACCACAATCATCAAAGTCCATCTGATCAGCATGTTCACTCCAGGGGGCCAACCTCCATAGGAAACCAAATTATAGTTAGAGCGTCTCTGTATGAACGTACAATGAAAAATAGCTAAGAACTGAGACAAGGCACTGGAGGTCCACAGGATGAAAATATTCTCCCCAGGTGGGAAGGTTTACGTGAGAACTTACATCATGATTAGAAGCTGTTTGGTGAGAACAGGTTCAGAAAAACAGCAGTGGGATTCATCACACATTCGATGACATTGGATAAAGCAGCCGGAGACCATCTAATAACATGATGAATGACAGGAAAGAACTCTAACCAAAAAGGCTTGCTACAGACTGGGCCACAAGCAAGGGGCCCTGGGTACCTCCCATGTCTTTTCTTCGACTCCTTCCTTTATTCCAAGATCACAGAGTTGAGTGGTGAGTGACAACCACCATCCTAAGAACATTTTGTGCAGTTTTGCATTTAATTCTTTTTGTGTCTGTGTGTGTGTGGGTATTGGGGTTGAACCCTGGGCCTTGTGCTTGCATGCTTTGCAAGAGCTATACCACTGAGCTGCACCCCCAGCCCATTTTTTTTTGAGACAGGGTCTCACTAAATTATGCAGACTGCTTCTAGTCTCGAACGTGCAATCCTCCTGCCTCTGCCTCCCAAGTCACTGGGAATACAGGCGTGTTCCCAGGTTTTACATTTAATCCTAATCTAGGTCCCTCCTCAAAGGAAACTTCTCTAACTTCTCATGATCTTAAACATTGCTGTATTCTCTCCACAGCTTATGTCACTATCTTGTTCTGAATCACTGCTCTAGTTCTTGGAAAGAGGATATGGCCACAGAAATGTCATCTAAAAGTTGACCCTTTGGACTCTTGGAGTCAGAGGACCTTACCTCTGTTAATCTCTCTCACTGCTTCTGTGACCTTGGCTAGACAAACTGTTTAATAAACCTTTTTAAGCCCTGTGTTCTCGTATTTGAACAGCAGGAATATAAACATCTGTTTAAGGAATTGTTCAGCACATCAAACAAGAGATTATACACAAGCTTTTCACTTCAAGGATTGCTGTAAGAACAAAAGAGAAAAATACAAAGGTCCCTACAGACTATGACAGTATGAGTTATCATTACAAAGTCATGGGGAAAAGAAGGAGATGGAATCTTGGTTGGTCATGTCATCATGGGCTATTTTAGATTTTGAGTTTCTAAGGCAAACGCTACAGTTGTTAAATTTTCTGTATAAAGAGCATTCTGTCAATGTAGGAAGATATTTCATTGGGGAAAGAGCTGTGTTCATGGTAGTCAATGTTCTACACTTCTAAGTTGTTATTAGGAAAAAAGGATTCTCTATGGGCTCTTATGGGCTGAGATTTGGCTCAGTTGGTAGAGTGCTGCGCTGCAGTCTCTGAGGTCCCGAGTTCAATTCCCAGCACCACAAAAATGGGAGAAGGGCCTGGCAATCCACTCCCAAGGCAATCTCGAAACAGCCATTGAAAACTCTGTGCGGGTCGCTATGAGTCGGATACCGACTCGAGGGCACCGAACAACAACAACAACATGTGCTCTTACTCAGATCTTGGCTTTAAATGCCATCCATGTGCCCACATCTTCCAAATATATTTTTCCAATCTAGTCCTGGCCTATAGCATTGAGGTCCTTATGGCAGGGCTCACCTGCTGTATTCATATACCAGCCCTACTCTGGCTGTTCTAGAGGCATCTCATGTCCAGTATGATCTGAACCAAACTTTATTTTGTTTCTTCTTCAGCTTTAGCTCAGTAGATTATACTACTATGGTACATTTTGCACTGATAGTCAAACTTCATAAAAGCATTCCTGATTCTTCCCTTCTTTTTCTCCCTCTCCCTCCCAAATGATCCTGCAATAGTTGCCTATGCAGCTTACAAAATACATCTCCAATGCCCCTGCCATGCATCATACCCAGTGTCCAGATGCCAGTGCCCCCACCCATCTGCCCTCACCTGCGCTGTTGTGTTGGCCTACCTATTGGCTGCCCTGGACAGCCTTTCTTCAACCCTCAGACCCTTCTCTGCACAGCAGACATGGAGATCATTTTAAAATGTGAATCTTATCATGTGCTCTTCTACTTAAAACCATTTGAAAGTTTTCTACTGCACTCCGAATTGTGGCTTACAGGGCAACCTCTAGCCAATCTCACAGCCTGGTGGTGGTGGTGCCAGCAGTCATGGTGAATTGAAGGGCTGTGCCTTTAGTTGGGACAGAACGGACTACCACAGATGATGACATCCTCTTCAGGCCCCACAGAGGGACCTCTGTCATTAGCACTGACTGCTAGGCCATCCACCAGTACCTTTTCACTGGATTTATCAACCATTAAAAATTCCCACTTTTGGAGAATGTGCTCGGAGGAGGCAGTGCAACCCCTGCTTTAGCTTTACTTCTCCACATGACCCTGCAAATCTGCCCCCTGCCTGGTTCTGCAGTTTCTTTCTAGACACGCCTCCCCCAGGGTTCCTTTCCTAGGGAAACTGGCTTTCATTAAGCCTTTGAATGTCCAAGGCTATTTTATCCTCAGGGCCATTTTACTAGATACTCCTTCTGCCTGGAATGCTTCCTCTTGATTCTTCACAGGGCCAACTCCTTCTTTAGGACGCATGTTAAACAGCACCTTCTCCTAGAGGCCTTTCCTGATTTTTCTGCCTAAACAAAGTCCTCAAGTTGCTCTCTATCACCATGCCATTTTTTCCCACAGAGTTCACCAAGGTATCCTATTTTTGTATTTTCTGTTTGCCCATGTTTATTATGAGATTCTCTACTCCAGCATCCAAGGACCAAGACCCACACTATCCTGTTGAACAATATCTCCTTGCCTCCAGCATAATGACTGCCACATGTTAAAAGCACAATAAATACTCATTATCTATTACAACACATCATAGGATAAAAGTCAGTAAAGGTCCCATTACCTGCTACACAAAAAGCATTCTTACTTGTTATTGGGATTTTCCTTATATTTTTCATATATTAATAATCACAAATGCTTCCTTTATGGTTTTTTTTTTGTGTGTGTATGTGTGTGTTACTGAATTCCTTGCCCTTTTCTCTTTGCATTCATCTGGCATAGGATATATTGAGAAAGAGAAAGGGCAATTCATTTCAGATGTGGGTCAAACTCACTTTCAGAAAATTTGTGCATATTGTGGGAATCAAAAAAAGTCTAGAGGGCATTTTCATTTTCTCCTATATATCAAGTCTTTTTTTCTAACTTACATTTGGAAGAATACAGGATCACAAATCTATGGCATTCAAGATGCTTCACATGCTGAAGCCAATCTAGCCGCCCTGGGGACCTGTTCTTGAAAGTACCAGATTCTTCATTTTTCTCTGAACATTTCAAAGTATATCACATCACATGCATGCTCATGTATTCCCTACCCCATATACCAGCCTGTCAAGACCAAACTGCTTCTCCAACTCCCACCTGAAATATTGATGCTTCTGTGGTATCTTCTATCCTATTTTTTCCAGATTTTAATATTTCTCAGACCTATTATGGCAGCTAGCTACTCATATTGTCATACAGTGAAGAACCTAATTAACCTAATTGATGTTTTTGCCCAATAATTTATGTTTGCTGGTTAAAACTAAGCTTGTAGTAGAGACCATGGCCTCAGATATTGGGCATGGTAGGTGTAGTAGAACAGCAAAGTAGTAGTAGGAAATTCTTATTCAGACTTCTGAAATTCCATAGAGACACAATAAACTAAGAGAAAGGAGCTTTAAGACTCAAAAACCCAAGTAGACAAACTATTGCTTTCCCAAACTTGACCAAACAAAGGAGTGCTGAAGAGGAGAGCTGGTAAGTCCAATGCAGTCCTGCCACTCCACTTGTGCCCCCCCACAGCCACCCCTTAGAAATCACTTTTTGTGGTAAGAGCATTAGAACTCCCACCCAGTTCAGGGAAACTGGAGAAAAGCAGAAACTTGTACCCTGAACCTTGAAAACCAAGGTATGTCAGGAACAGAAGGCCTAGCTAGGCCTCCCCCACCCTAGGGCTCCTGTGGAGTCAGGGGCCAGCATGAAGAGGCAGCACCTCTTCCAGATGGGAAAGACAGGGAGCATGGCACCACAGAAACCTCAGCAGATGCAAACAGGAATATGTGACAGTCACAAAGGCCTGTGAATGGCCACATGGAAAGTCAACAACCAGGGTCTAGGTGCTCCAAGGCACTGGGCATGCCCCTGTCTTGGACCCTACAATGAGGATGCTGATGATAAAGATGATGGAGGGAGGAAGAGGAGGAAGAGGAGCAGCTAACATCTACAACATGCTTCTGTTTCTAGCAATAAATGTTTTACATTCATATCCCATGTAATTCTCACAATGATCTTCTCAGGAAGATGTTCTTAAATCCATTCATTGATGGGATATGGAGGCATGAAGGTATTAAACAAGTTGCTCGAGATGCACTGTGATTAAATAGTAGAGTCACTCCCTAGAGTGGATTCCAAGAAAGAAAACTAAGAGGATAATTTTTTTTTTAAATCAAAGTTCTGACAGAGGGCAGTGCAGGTGAAGCATCCAGGGGCAATTCAAGGGGAGACACCTGGGAGGAGAAGAATGCAGGAATGCCGTGGAGGCAGCCCTTCTAGGTAAGGAGGGACCCTGGCCCCATCCATAAGTCCTCAAGAGGCAGAAGAGCACAAGGCAGCACCAACTCCCACTCCAACACCCTCCTTCCTGCTGGAGCAAGGGTCACCCTCTATGACCCACATGAACAAAGCTCTGTTCCCTCAGTGTCCTTCCCCTTGAGCTTCCTGGGCTGGCTCTTTCATCCAGGCTGCTGATATTGCCTGTGTCATTACCAAAAGGAGAGATGGGAAGAGACTGCATTTAAACTTGAAGTGACTAAGGCAATTCTGGATTTAGATTTTGTATGTTTGTTTGGCTACCACAGAATGGGACCCTGAAATAGAAACTAGTTTCAGAAATATAAAAATAAAGTTCCATTTTTTATTCACCAGCTTACAACTCTCAGCAATCACTCCCACTGTGCCTGTTTTCCTGACTAATTTGAGTTTGTGGACGGAAAAAACTATGCCTTATCCATCATCCTTCTCTTACTGTCTAGCACAGAATCTATCACAAATTGCTAAATGTGTTAAATTGAATTGAATTATTACAATATAAGAATATTTCCTTATTGAAAATTGTAAAGCATCAAATGAAAATACATCAAATGAAAACTTTTTAGTATTGTCCCAAAGGGGGCTGAGGTTTAGTTCAGTTGGTAAAGTGCTCCTCTGTGGTCTCTAAGGCCATGAGTTCAAACCTCAGCACCACAAAAATGGCAGAAAGACATGGCAAGCCACACCTGAAGCAATCCCGAAACAATCAGCCATTGAAAACCCTACGAGGGTCACTGTGAGTTGTACACAACTCCATGGCACCTAAAGACAACAACATTGTCCTAAAGATACTAAGTGGTTGTTGTTAGATGTTGTTGGGTCTAACTCATAGCAACCTTATGTACAACAGAATGAAAGAGGCACTCTATCTGATGGTGCTTCTCTGCTATTCACAGGTTTTTCAATGGCTGATTGCTTCTAGGTCTTTCTACCATTTTTGCAGTGATGGAGATTGAACCGAGGGCCTCAGAGTGTGCAGATATGGCACTCTACCAAGTTAGCTTAACCCTAGCCTAAAGATATTAGGAGGCAGAGCAAATATGGTCCCATCTTTTCTTGTGTGTTAGTCAGCTTTCCATAATATAAGGAAATACCTCAACTAATCAACTTATAAAGAGAAAAGGTTTGTTTTGGCTTACACTTTTGGAGGTTACAGTCCACAATTGTTTGGTCCTATTTCTTTGGGTCTATACTGACACATCATGGTGGAAGTGTGTGGTAGAGAGAAACTATTCCCTTCATGGTCTGGAACAAAAAAGAGGAAGGGATAAGGATCTCAAAATCCCTGTTAAGGGCACACCCCCAATGACCTAACTTCATTCCACTAGGCCCCACCTCTTAAAGGCTCTACCACCTCCAAATAGTGCCATCCTGAGCACTATGCCTTTAACATATGAGCCTTTGGGAGAATTCAAGATCCAAACTGTAGCACCATATGTTAACTCTCTAAGGAACCCCCTTGAAACTTAGAGGAATTACTATGCTGCACATATATATTTTCAGGGTAAAATATGATCATAATTTGCATCTATGCCCCATCAGCCAATTATGATATATGCAAGAAATTGCAAGTATTTTAACTAATTAATAATTATAGCTTTTGGTTGAGACTCTATCTTACTACTTATTCTACTTTCAGCTGGCCCATCTATTGCTTTATTTATTATGGTCATTGTATAGACAGAAATATTAAGCCCATTTAAATGACATTTAGTTGTTGCAATAATGTCATTTCAGTGAAAATCCTTTCTCCCAAGCAGACCTTGTTTTCTAAACTGATTTTCAATCCCTTATACAACTCTAGAAATTGCTTTAGTTTGAAGCATAAGTCTTTTTGTATTCCAAAACCTTCACATTCCTTCTTTTATAAGCACTCAAGAAATTATCAGTGAAAAGTATATCGAGTTTATTAAAGAGTGAAAGTGTTCTAATCTCCAATTCAATGAAGAGATTTACAGTATATTGTACATTTAGGGGAGAATAACATCAGAGTTAAAGTTCCATTCCATCAGTCTTCTCATTGTCTTTGGGTCACCCTGTCATTTCCACTTCTGTAACTTGCAGAACATGTTCTATTCTTCCTTCAATGGTCAGGTATTTATTGATAACTACTGTGTGCCAGGCACTATGCAAAAAAGTAATGGGTAAAGTGGTAATGAGACACATACTTTGGACCATGACAAAGCCAACAGTCTGTTGGAACTAATCAATATCTAAATCATCAATTTCAATATCAAGTGGCAAATGCTTAGAGGCAGTGCATGAAGACTTCTTGGCAGTTTACAAAAGAGCAACAGCCAGGCATGGTGGCACATGTTTGTAACCCCAGCAACTCAGGAGGCCAGAGGAGGCAGCCTGCATAACTTAGAGAGAACTTGTCTCAATTTAAAAGATAAAAAGAGGGCTGGATGTGCAGCTTAGTGGAAGAGCACTTGAAAAGTATGTATGAGGCCCTGGGTTCAGTCCCTCAGCATCCCCCAAATAAATAAATAAACAGACAACACAATCAAATTGTCAGAGGGCTGGGAAAGACCACAGTAATGTTTTTGAAGAAAGTCTAAGCTTGACTGAGAACTGTGACCGCAAAGTCATTAGGTAGGAAAATGGAAAGGAAAGAAGTTCCAGGTGAACACCTGGAGGTTAGAAAGTCATAGTTCACTAGGAAAAAAAAAGAAAATCAGCCCAGCTGCAGGAGCAGGTGATAGGAATGTGATGAGAGATGGGTCTCTCCCCTTATGCAGATTCACTCTAGATCCTCAGGAATAATTCAAGTGCAGACTTCTCCATCACTGCTCTCAGTACCTCTCAGGCTGCTCCCTCTAATGCTTCATGCACTTTCCTGATAACATTTACTTTAGACATCCATGATTAACTACTGGTCTAGCAAAGAAGGTCACACCCATATCTTCATATTAGAAATTTCTAGTGGCTCACAGACAAAAGGAATGAAAAACAGGCCATTATTGCTCTTCTCCACCCCATCCTTTCCTTTAAAAGCCTGAAAACTCGTATGTTCTTAGTGTAGATTTAATTAGTCACTTAAATTCTATGTGGCAAGGTGACTACTAATCATGTGGACCCTGTTTCATAAATCTGGGTGTTTCACTGTATGCTGAACATTTATAATATATTTATAGCTTAATATTAAAACTCACATATCATGGATACTATTTTATTAATGACCCTTACACCACTGGTGAGAGTAATAATAATAATATTGCTCATTATGATTTACTTTAAAAGTTAGCTATTTTTCTTGAGGGAATTGCACAAATTCTGGAGATCCTTCTGTTAGAGATTTCATACAGGTTATAAATTAGTGTCCCAGAGGATTTGAGTGATTTCCTCTCTTTTTACAAAAAAATGGATAATTTTCATCCTTTTGCACCAAAATAATAATGCTATGCATGGTCTAACATTTACATGTAAACATATATGTCCATTTTTTCTGCCTGAGTCAAAAAGTAAAATAATGGCCATATCTTAACTTTAAAAATAATCATAGTTATTTTCAATGGCATACTAGTGTCTCCTGGTAATGTATATTATTCCTACTTATGACATGCAGAAGAAAATTTATAATCCATGAATCTTAATCCAGTTCACAGAGAAATTTCCTATTGACAATGCTTCCATTTGAAAAATTCTCAATTGAACTGTTGAACCTCATGGGTTGGTCTTTCCTAAGCCAGCTATGAATCAAAACTCAGAATGAATACACATTTTAAATGAACTTGCGCCTGTGGTTTATGAGGAGGCAGTGCTTGCACTGAACAACATTTGCAGATGATACCAGTAGTTACTGTAGCATGCTTGCTTCAAGTTGACAGTGCTGTTTTTCTCTAATCAGAAGACACCTCCTTTACCATTTGAAAGAAGCTCTGGGGGATATTTTTAGAAATGGCATTTTTGTATTTATTTCCTTTTGTCTTGCCTGTCCACTGTCACAGGGTCAAAGCTTTTCCTTGGACAAGCAGATCTCTGCCTTTGGATCTTCTTTTACAAAGCAAGAAATGGCATATGACCACAGTGAAATGAGAAAGCTCTTTTGCATATGAAGAAATCAAACTTATTTGGGATGAACCATAATTCTTCATATGTTACAATAAGAGGTCAGTAGAATATAATAGGAAAGAATGGGATAGGTGAAAATAAGAACAAGGAAAAGAATATAAATAGACAGATATACAGTTTAAAGTGGAAGTTACCTGGAGGCCATCAAATCAATATTTTCATTTCAATGGTAATAATAATAATAATAATAACAACAACAACAACAACAACAACAAGCTGAGAAAAGGTCAATGATTTGCTCAGATAAGTGATTATGCTGGGACAAGAAATATCTGGTTATCAATACAGAGTTCTTTTAATTTCCCAACACCTTTATGTTGCTTTGAAAATATTTCCTATTTTCCAACAAGCTATAAAGTAAGATATTAAGTGAGAATTACCATCTTGGTTATTTCTGAAATAATTTCCAGCGTTTTATCAAAAAGGAAATTGAACAATTCATTCTTGCAATGCTTTGTGGAGGAAAGGAGCTTAAATGCTGTATTTTAATACAAAAGATTGCCCAAAGAGGCATTGCATTATATAGTAAGTGCCACAAGAAGATTAACTACCATGCAGGCTATACCTCGAGCAGGGAAACTCAATGATTTCTATATAAAGTTCACAAATGAAAGTGTTCATTTATTCATGATATTCTAACATATTCTGAACTGTTTTTCTAAGACAAGCAATGCATGATCTTTTAGTTGTATGCCATTACTTAAAACATTTGAAGAAAGTTGTTCATCAATCTCTGATTCTATTATTGTACTCAAGAGCAGGTTACTTACTATCTCTCAGGGTCATTTTTAGCAGGAAAGAATTAATGGATTGCTACTAGGGCAAGATTGGGAGAAGGACGTGGCAACCCACTCCCAAGGCAATCCCGAAGCACTCAGCCATTGAAAACCCTATGAGGGTCGCTATGAGTCGGATGCTGACTCGACAGCACCTAACAACAACAGCAACAACAATAATGAATTATTTCCAGAGCACAAGATGGCTAAATAAATAAATAAATAAATAAAAGAAAAGGAAGAAAGAGAAAGAAAGAAGACAAAGCTTGTCAAGTTCAACTCATTTTTAAAGCTTGTCAAGTTCAACTCATTTTTACCTACAATGTACTTATTTTCAGAGGATGATCTCTTTTTCAAATCCATCACAATTTAAGGAGCCGAAAGTCATTAGCAAATGATGCTTGAGTATGAACAGTAGAGTCTCAGGAAAGGGTCATGTTTTTGATAGATAAATATGATAAGAAAGTAAAATTTTAAATTTGTAGTTTGATTAAGCCCCACCCATATGGCCATCCAAACCCACAGGTAGAATGAAAATGAGTTTTCTTACTTGTTTCAAATACCCAAGTGAAACATAAGGAATGACACATTTCCTCTGGAAAAAATGAAGAAAAATTTTTGTATTTTGATGATAGCTACTATTTAGCTCACCTGGTAGAGTGCTGCTCCACACTTTCTGAGGACCGGGGTTTGATTCTCAGCACTGCAAAAATGGGAGAAGGATGTGGCAATCCACTTTCAAGGCAATCTTGAAACAATCAGCTATTGAAAACCCTGTGAGGGTCACTGAGTTGGACATAACTTGATGGCACCTAACAACAACTAATCTTCTATTACCCCACTGTTATTGTTGTTACATGTCATTGAGTGGGGTCCACCGACTCACAGTGGCCCTATGTACAACTTTATGAAACATTCTCTGACACTGTGACTGTGCCATATAACCAGCACTCTTGTCAGTGTGTCTCTGCTATTCATATGGTTTTCAATGGCAGATTGTTTCAGGAATGGATTGCCAAGTCCTCCCCACTAGCATGCAGCACCTGGTATTCCCAGTTGGTTTCCCATCCAAGGAATAACCAGGGTGACTCTACTTAGTTTCTGAGTTCAGTTGAGATTGGAGGCCACAGTACTATGGCTGCAGACATTACACCACTAATTCTTACTATATTATTGTGCTGTGCCTTATGTTGTTGTTATTAGGTGTCACTGAGTAGGGTCCAACTCATAGCCATCCTCATAGAGTTTTCAATGGCTGATTGTTTTGGGGATTTTTCCTGGGGTAGACTGCCACATCCTTCTCCTATTTTTGTGGTTCTAGGGATGAACCCGGGCTGGGATTTAGCTCAGTTGGTAGAGTGCTGCACTGCAGTCTCTAAGGTCCCGAGTTTGATTCCCAGCACTGCAAAAATGGGAGAAGGGCCTGGCAATCCACTCCCAAGGCAATCCACTCCCAAGGCAATCCTGAAACAGTTAGCCATTGAAAACCCTGTGAGGGTTGCTATGAGTCCTATACCAACTCGACAACAAGGGATGAACCCAGGGCCTCAGAGAGTGCAGAGTGGCACTCTGCCAACTGAGCTAAACCCCAGGCTCTACTGCCTTATAGCAGATCTAATTATTTTTACAATCTTTATGAGATTTCGATCCATATTTTCAGGTCAATTAGCATTTCCCCATGAGCTGCCATTGGTCCCACAAACCAACTAGGCAGTATAGTGTGACTGCACATTATCCTCCTACTTTGTTCAACATCTCTCAAATACTTTAATAAAAAGAAATGGCATTCTTTCCTTTGTGTCTCTCTGTGTTGTGCCTCAGAACACAGCATTTTTTTAACCCCTGGGCTACCCAATCTGCCCTGAAGGAGATAAGTAATACTCTCCCTTCATTTGGAAATGCCTCAAGGATTTCAGTACTTCTCTAATCCCTTGAGTGGACATACTTAATGAAATATATATCCTCAGAGGATTAACAAGATACATGCTATCATTACAAGTAAAATTCATGACCATGCAATTTTGCAAAGACAAGGAGCCCAAAATGCCAAGACTTCTGGAAATGGTATACAAATGGACAGCCACCACAACCTGCTACCTAGTGAATCGTGAAAATGGCCAAATGGCCAAAGAGGTATAAAATAATGTTCAAATTTCTTAATATCCAAATTTACTCTACCATCCTTAGTGATAGGAGATAAAAGCATGTTAGTAATTGAACAAGATTTCTTGTAACTCCACTTTTATTCTATTACACACCTCATGTAACATCTGATTTTACTTAGAAGCTTCATGATGAGGATTATTTTAAATGAGAATTAAAAATATAATAGAATGCCCACAAGACAGACAATGTCCTATTATCATTAGATAACACCATAATATTAGCAATCTATTAGCCATCCTGTTTCCCTGATTCTTCATTTGCTACAGTAAGGGACACCTGTGTCTGATATAAAAATGAGAACAGCCTCATACATGTAGAGTCCCAAATAAATCACATCATCCCTCACACACATAATTCAACTGATCTAAAATGGACTGAAAATATACATTTCCTCCTTTGTACCCATTTTATTTTATTTTTATGGAAAAGCTACAAAATCAGGTTTATATTGTCTGGGTTGCTTATTGAAAGAGTTCAGTAGTACTGGACTGATATTTTCTGGATAGCACTGTTTTCCCCCCGTCATTAGGCCATTTTGTTTTTTGGATAGCACTTTATACTTAGTCACTTCAGTATGTTTTTGAGCACTAACACAATGGTGCCAAGTATGCAATAACAGAGGAGAGAAGCCATTCACAAATTACACACAAAGAAGACTAGGTTAGAAGAGCTAAACTTATGCATCTAGATGTCACGCTTTATACCTAGAACATGAGGCCCAAATGCTACACTTGCCTGTGCTTTGGTAAACTGAGGCTACAGTGCATCTGATTTCACTTTTTTCCAGACTCAGGAGCATTTGAAACATTACACCATAACTGTGCTGATTTGGGATAGCACCTGTAGTTTGCAACTTGTCTTTCTTCAAAATATGGATGGCAAGATATATATGCCCCTTTGTGGCATCATGGTAAGTATCATGTTAAGGCTGAAACAATTTATTTCTAAGTTTTCTTTCTTTAATAAAATTAATATAACAACAACAAGATTGACCAATGGGATTGCATGAAAGTAAAAAGCTTTTGCACAGTAAAAGCAACACGTGACAGAATGCAGATACAGTCTTTGGAATGGGAGAAAATCTTTCCCAGCTATATATCAAACAGGGAATTAATATGTAGCACATATAGAGGTCAAAAAATTGAACACCAAAAAAAAAAAAACCAAACTATTCAATCAAAAAACAGGCCAATGAATTGGACTGTTCTGAAAAGAAGAAATAAAAATGGCCAACGATCATATGAAAAAAAGTGTTCAATGTTCATAGCAATCAGAAATGCAAATCAAAACTACATGGACATATCTCACTCCAGTCAGAATGGCTACTAGCATCAACAAAAAAACAATAAACATTGGTGAGAACAAGGGGAGAAAAGAGCTCTTATACACTGCTGATGGGAATGCAGTGAAGTTACTATGGAAATCAGTATGGATGTTCCTCTAAAAACTAAAAATAACTACCATATGACCCAGCTATACCACTCCTGCGTATATATCCAAAGGAATATAAGTAAACATACCACAGAGATAGCTACTCATCTCTACTTATTATGGCACTATTCACTAAAGCCCAGATACAAAATCAACCTGGGTGTCCATGAATAGATGAAAAGATAAAGAAAATGTGATTGTTTTATATATATATAATACATATACGTATATATGATCATATATATATATATATATATATCACATACAATTTACACATACAATGCCTGAATCCATACCACGGTGGCATCTAATCCTGTCAGATCTCAGAAGCTAAGCAGGGTTGGGTCTGGTTAGTAGTTGAATAGAAGACCGCCTGGGAACACCATGTGCTGTAAGCTTGGGAAGAAGATCCAGCAACCCACTCCCAAAGAACAATGAGCCTTTGAAAACCCTATGAGCAGCAGAAAAGCACTGACAATAGTGTTTGGTCTATTGTACATAGGGTTGCTGTGAGTCCGATACCAACTCAAGCGCACCTAACAACAACAAAAACAATAACAATAATATATGTGTGTGTGTGCATGAATATATGTATATGTATGTATATATACATATACATGTGTGTAGGTGTGTGTGTGTGTGT